>PVJL010007405.1:15446-78801 GCA_004026885.1 Lyroderma lyra | reverse complement strand
ATGGAGTCGGATATTTCTTGCAGAGTTCTTTCAATCCTTTTGGTTCTATATTCCCTCTCTTCCTCTTTCTGAGCTGTTTCCATGTTCTGG
Organism: Lyroderma lyra; assembly: GCA_004026885.1. Lineage (NCBI taxonomy): Eukaryota > Metazoa > Chordata > Mammalia > Chiroptera > Megadermatidae > Lyroderma > Lyroderma lyra. The sequence goes on along the minus strand of PVJL010007405.1, from coordinate 78,711 downwards.
TCTTCAATATCACTAATTCTTTCCTCCATCTGGTTGGTCCTGTTTCCTATGGCAGTTATTTCATTTCTCACTTCTTTTATGGTATCATTTATTTCTCGTATTTCCGTCTTAATCTTTCTTATGTTTTGAATTTCTTTGTTAAATTGTTCTTTTTGTTCACAGAGTTCCTTTTTTATGTCGTTTATATCCTTTTTTATGTTATTTAACTCAGCTATGGTGTTCTGCCAATAGGTTTTCATTTCTCTCACAGCCTTTAGAATGGCTGATTTAAATTCTCCGTCACTTAAGTGAGTCCCTTCCAGTTGTAACAGGCTATCTTCTAGGTGATTTTCATGTTCTTTCTGAGGAGTTTTAGTTTTTAAGGAATTCATCCTATCCACTGGGTTCTTCCTCTTTGACATGAGGGCTTTATGTTCACTGCCCAGATTATTGCTTTTGTGGTGTCTTGCTGTAGGGCAGACACTAGGTGGTGCTGGGGGGCAAGTTTTGGGGAGAGGGGGCTGTTTGTTTCTTGTTTCTGATCTCCTACTGCGTTTGGAAGCTATGTGCATATATCCTGGGGAGAGGCCAACAAAAGGCTTTTGATGGGGAAGCTGTTTTTGCTAGCTGGGGTGATTGCTAGCAAATCAAATCAGTCTTTCTTCCCAGCCCTGATTCAGTACCTGGTTGTCTAAAGGCTCACATCGCTTGCAGAACTCCGGGGTGCATGAGGAAGTGCCCGCTCCATAAGTCCAAAGCTGTGGGCCTGGCCTGAGACAGCAGGGTCGCCTTTTCAGCAGACTGGGAACAGGAACTGCAGCCCTGTGTAGGTCTCCAGGGGGCTTAGAGCTGGGGTGTTATCTTTGCAGTTCAGAGTCCTCGCTCAGCCCTTCTACCACTCAAAAGTTCCAGAGGCTGGCTCCCAAACTCCTTCCGTCCCCAGCTCCCCAGTCTCTCTCCACTCCCCCAAACTGCGCAGCTCTGAATAGTCAGCAGGGATCGCGTCCCGATCCCGCGTGGTCCTCTGTTCCCTTCCCTCTCCCCGACTCGCCCCCTTCTCACCAGCCTTCAGGTGTTTACTTGCGATTTGTGGATTTCTCAACAGCCACTTTGTCACTCAGGGTCCTCTTTCTTGGCTCCTGGACAGCCGTTCAATTGTGTTTTCTGGGAGAGGCTTTAGGAACCTCCTCTCCAGTCGCCATCTTGTCTTCTCTCCCTGCCTCAATTTTCTTATCTAAGATAAATGAGGTATGAGGGGAAATAGTACTTCCAGGGTTTTGAGAAAAATTAAATCAGATTATTTAATTAAAGTGCTTAACATAACATCTGACATGTAAATATCTCATAGTTCATGAGGGCTATTGTTGTTTTATTGTGGTCATTATAGACAAATTTTCCTCTGAATTAACTAGTTTCATGGCTCTGATAAGAACTGAACAGAAAATAATATAAAACTGTTTGTATGACAAAATTTATATTATAAATAAATGATGTGTAGACATTGAAAAGGCATACACCAACATTTTAACTGCAAATACATTTTCCAAACTCTCTACTGACCAAGGTGGCCTGAGTGTTCCTCTCAACTTTATTAAATTTTAGACAAGATTCTTCCAACTTTACAACGGACCCTGACCTCCCTTTTCTTTGAACATTTACTTTACAAAACTCACAAATGTAAATTCTTTCTCTTCCAGTTTGAGAGGTAAATTCTGTATACTCCAGAAATGTCTTTCTCAAGACCTGGGAGTCATACCTCTGAAACGTAGTCATCGAAGGAAATAGCAGGTTCTGCCAGGGGGATAGGAACCAAATCTCAATGAAGGACAATTAGTAAGCACGGATGGCCTAATCACAGTAATGCACCTCCCCATGGCACCTTTCAGTACTTTTTCAGTAATACTCAGCCTTTGAAAATCCTCCTGCCTTTTGTTTCAGTGGAGTTGTATTTAATTTTTCTTCCCTATGCAATAGTCTATATTACAATGCTCTTGAATAAAATCTTCCTTGCTTGTTAAGCTTGTCCAGTGCAATTTTTTTCTTTTGTATTACAAACATTATATATATAGTAAAAATGAAAGCACAGGGAGGAGTGTGTGTATATATGTGTGTGTGCATAAGAGAATGTTTGTTAGCTTAAAAAAATCTAAAGAGGAACTGAAGTTCAGTTTCTTTAAAGTGTTTGCCTTCAAACTTGCTTCTTACAATAATTGTATTTCAGCAAAACCTGCCAACTTCAAGCACTCAACTCTAAGGATCAGATAGAGTGTAAGCCCCAGAGACTTGGCAGCTCATAGCTTTCTTTCTAAAACACAGCCTCCAGTCTAAGTCCAAGTCTTTATGGCTATTAGAATAACTTACAGGGCTTTTGGCCAAAGACATGGTCTTCATCTTATCTAATATCTGATTTTCCTGTGTATAAAAGTGGAAAGGAAATCTGGAAAAAGAAGAAATTTTAAAAGGCACAAAATATTTTCAACTAGATAAAATTTTCCTCCATTGGTATGTAAGAAAATTTGCATTAGGAATAGTGTGGTTGCTTAGAGCCATGCTTTAAACTGGCCTAGCTGCCGGGTTCCCTGCCTAGCTGGCTTTGCCTCTAGCTGTAAAATGGGAATGGTAATAACAGTATTTGTATCGTACAGGGTGTCCCCCAAAAATGTAGACACACTTTGAATGATTATAAACATACAGTGTTTATTAACATACAGTTTATTTTCAAAAATGTAAAGCATCTACAGAAATGAATAATTTATTCTGTCAATGCCTGTTTTCAAACTGATAAGCTTTCTGGTCCAGGCACTGCTGGCAACATGAAGCAATGGAATCTTAAATATCAAAGTCATTTTGTGTCCATTCTTGTTCAATAGCTGTCTTCTGTTTGTCCCTTTTGCAGTTTTGTACCGTGAACTTATCTTTTATGTATCCCCATTAAAAAAAAAAGTCTACTGTTGTGAAGTCTAGTAAATGAGGAGGGTATTCCACATTCACCAGATTTCACCCATTATTTCAACTCAGTTAAACCTGAAAAGGAGAGAAAATGATGTGAGTTAGTCAGGTATTGGAGTATATATACATTTTTTGGGACACCGTAGATTTGTTGTAGTTCTAACTGAGCCTTGTATGTAGTACTTTGATGATATCTTTGCCTTATGTGTTTGCTCTTATTATTATATTATTGTTAAATGTTATAAAACACTGTGAGGAATACTATGGCCACTAAGCAATTTGATTTGAGCATGGGAACTGAGAACTGAGTCTGTTAGGATTTTTTTTTGGCTAAATTGTAGTAGTTTACTTATGATAGTGGCAAGAACAGGGTGAGATGTATAAAGGCAGTCCAGAAAGTATCCAGCCATGTAATATGAAATCAAAGGCATTTATGGCTAGAATTATCCCAGACAGTCCTTGTATATCTGAGTTCAAGAAAGTGCTACCTGATTGCTTAAAAAAAATTTACATTTCCACCAGCAGTGTACAAGGCTTCCTTTTTCTCCACAGCCTCTCCAGCACTTGTTATTCCTTGTCTTGTTGGTAATAGCCATTCTAACAGGTGTGAGGTGGTATCTCATTGTGGTTTTGATTTGCATTTTGGTACAAATGCTATGGAGGACAGTATGGAGGTTCCTCAGGAAATTGGGAATGGAGTTATCGTATGATCTGGAAATCCCCCTTCTGGATATCTACCCCAAAATTTTGAAAACCTTTGTCCACAAAGACTTACGTACCCCAGTGTTCATCGCAGTGCTGTTCATGATGGCCAAGTCATGAATACAACCAAAATGTCCTTCAACAGATGACTGGATAAAGAAGCTGTGGTACATATACACAATGGAATATTAGCTAAAACAGAAGATGAAATACTGCCATTTGCCTCAAAATAGATGGACCTTGAGATCATCATGCTAAGCGAAATAAGCCAAACAGAAAAAAAAACAAGAACTATAGGACTTCACTCACATGTGGAACATAAAACTGAAAGCAACAAAGAAACAAAAACTCATGGATACAGTCAATAGTTTAGTGCTTACCTGAGGGTAAGGGGAGAAAGAAGGGAAGGGGAGTCAAATACATGGTGATGGAAATAGAACTGACTCTGGCTGGTGAACACATAACGCAACACATAAATGATGTACTATAAAATCATACACCTGGAACCTAAGTATTAATAATTTGTACTAGCCAATGTCATTCCAATAAATTTGACAAAAAAAATAAAAAATAAAGAAGGGAAAGTAAAAAAAATACATTCTAATGAAAAAAAAAGTAGGTTGTGTTAACAAGGAAAGAGGCACTAGTGTGTGATTTTGAGTAAACAACATATCTGTCATCATGTGCATTTCCAAGGTAAGCAAGCATTCTCCCTTAGTATAAATATTTTTGGTGGCATGTGTTTTATCAAATGTCAGTATCGTAATTTATTTAGCCAATTTCCTACAGTTGGACTTCTGGATTGTTTTCAAGTTTTTATCACAATAATAAAAATGAAGGTTTTGCTGGTGTGTCTTGACTTTTCAGGATATTATGTTATATATTCATTTTTTTTTCTTATTTCTGGTTTTAATTTTCAAAGGTAGGTATACTTCAGTTCTCTAGTGTTTATTTGAATGTTCACATGAACTTTATTTACTTACAGTATTTATTTATACCTGAATAATTTGAACTTGAATAATAAGGGTATATGATTTTTTGTGATCTCCATCTCCATTCTAATAATTTGTAAAGCATCTAATGGTTAGAGAACTTTGTTTAGGAAAATTAAAATGCATGACCTTCTAAAGTAGCCACTTCTAGTAGATTTAATATTTTTGTCCAAATTTTGAATTACTGAATTACTGTGGTTAACAACCGTGAGGAAATTTGATTAAAATAAGCTACATAATATAAGAGGTAAATAAGGAGCATCATTAAATAACTGCTGCTAACTGAGTTATTTAAACAGATTTCATCTCCAGGCATAATTTGGCTCCAATCAACAACCGATTCAGATACCAAAGAAGATGATTTTTACTTGAATTACAAATTTCAGTTTATTGCATAATCACATTAACTAAATACCTTATTCCATTTTAGTTGCATCTTCATCAATTTATTTTGTTGAGTTAAATGTGAAAGCAGGTCAAACATTTCACAAGGAAGAAAATAGAACCTCATGATATCTTCACCAAAGCCAGGTATCCCACCTTTGACCTTGCCTATATCTCACTTTGCTCTTATTTTGCCCAACTTCTACAATCTTTATTTCCACTTACTTTGGCTTACAATTGTGAATTTTAATTTTTAGCTAATAAAACATCCTCTTCTCAATTGATGCTGTTCTTTTTTATTTATTTATTTTTTTTGAGTAGTAAAAGCAGTAATTTTATGTGACTTTGTGGTCTTAAGAAGGTAAAATTTTGAAGCTACTAATTCTTTAGGCACTGAATTTGATGAATTCTTTATATTAAATATTTCTTAAGGCAACAAAAATAGCAAAAGTAATGTGGTAGCAGCCTCTTTTCAAATTTTAATTGCAGGGCTGAGGGTAAGGAAGAGACTTTCATAGAAAAAAATAAAAAATCTACATAGCTAATAGCCATGTTTATACCTTGTGTATCATTCCCAAAAAGAAACTATCACAGGCAATTCAGGCATTGATTAAGAATGAGGACTCAGGAATTATACAGCTTTTTTATTTTCCCTAAATTTAATTCCATCAATATTATAAAAAAAACAGTGTTCGTTCAGATATGTTATTATATCTGAGGGATACATTTCTAGAAGTGAAGTTGCTGAGTCAGGCTGATGGTACAAATAGAAATATAATTGTTATTGCTAATTTATCTCTGGAGGAATTGCATCAGTTTATACCAAGAGTGAATGAATGTGCTATTTCCTCATATAGTACTCAATACTGCTGGGTATTATATTATAAAATATTTTGACTTTGTTAGATTGAAAAGTGGAAAAATGTGGCTCTTTGTTGATTGCATTATATTCTTTATAAATGAAGTTATTCTATTTTTAAAGGTTAAAATGAATCTAAACAGCCTTTCTTAATGCTTATGTATTTCACCAAAAGTTTTATGTAATAAGCGTATTTGGAAATATAAAAAGTACAGTGAATAATGCATACAATGTTAGAAAAAGTATAGGCAATAACTAAAAATATTATTTGTCATAATACCATTTCAAAAATAGTGAATAGCATTTCATTCATCAAATTTTTAAGTCATTTAAACCCTGGCCAAAATTTATACAAATGTTATAAATTTGCATAAAAGCATACTTATTTTGGATTCTGCTTAAGTATCATTCTTTACTGGAAACATCTGAGAATAGCTAATTTTGAAAAAATGGGACAATATTTTGGAAGTTTAAGATTTATGAAATATCTTGCCACTTTAAATTAAAGTACAAATTTGATCTTTGTGATAATAGATCCATTTGGAATATATTTCCAAGAAGATTTTGCAATCACCAAAAGAACAAACATTTTTGATATTTTGGGGTAATAATATTTATAAATATTGATCAAGTTTTGTTCAAATAATTCCAATCTTAAAAATAATACATTCTTAATCAAATTATTTCTTTGTGAAAGAAGCACTAATTATTGAAAATAAAACTAAAGTGAACTTATAGAAAACTTTCTTCTTATACTCAGGTAATAAAATTTTGAAAATAAATTCTGCTCTAAAAATAAATAAAATTCTAAGATAAAGATATGAAAAATCCAATTAAAGGAGGAGAAGCTTTTATAATCTTACCTAAAATCTATTTTTTCTCAAGTATATACTCAACTAAAATCTTGGTTTCCCAGGTGCCTACAATTAGCAATGGAGCATGTGACATGTTTCCCACAATACATTTAATAAATGAAGTTATGCTTCTGAAAACAAGTTATGCTTCTGAATAAAAGTGTTTTAAAAGACTACTTATCAGTTTTCTATGTATACATACCCAAAACCAAAGAGTCTTTTTAGTGGTATTCAAATACCATGATCCTGAGTATTGAAATATCCAGTCTTGACTTAACTATCTGTATTTTCCTTATTTATTTGCTCAGCAGGACCTTCATGCAAAGATAGGCAAAGTATGGCAAAGACCTGAATTTCCTATCTGCTTAATGTTCTTTTCTGTGAACAATGCCAGTAAAACACTTGAAATAAGAGATAATTCAATCTGTTGAGTTACAAAAATTAGCTGTGCTTTTAATAGCTCTGTGGGAACCTATTTAGTGAGAGTATTCAGGGCTTGATTTGTTAGCAAAGTCAGGCTTGATTCAGTTAATTTCCCACAGGAAGTTGGGAATATTACAGCTAAGATAAGTCAACATCTTAATAGGGATACTAAAAGTTATCCCTTAGGCACTGGTAGTTTTGCATTCTGGAGTTCCAAATGTATTACTGTCAATTAAATGAAACTCACATCTTTCTCCCACCAGTATCTATTTCTTTACTTTTTTCCTTGACCTCGCTATTTCTTTCTGGGAAAATATCACATGTGGTGTGTAAATATAGAACTAATCACCTACCCTTATCCAGAACTAAAAAGAATAGAGTTATTTCATTCACTGGGGTTGGCAGAGTTTCTGCAAAGGGTCAGATAGTAAATGTTTTTCTCTTTGCGAGTTATGTGGTCTCTGCTGCAAGGACTTAACCTTGCCATTATAGCATAAAAGTAGCCAGAGATGAGATGTAAACAAATAAGCATGGGTGTTAAACAAAACAAAACAAAAAAATTAACTTTCAGGGCTAAAAGTCTTTCTTAAAGAAAGGATGTATTAGGCATTGCTAGCATGCCACTGGAGCATGAAGTTCAAACCACTAGCTGCATTGCTAGATGAAAAGACAACGTGTACTCCATCCTGGAGTTGCTGAGTGTTTTTATATATGAAGTGTGTGTGGAAGCAGGGGTGGTGCTGAAGTGGGGCCACCTTTGTTGTAGGTACAGAGTCCTCAAGGAAGAAGTATCCACTGGTCCTGTGGATTAGCTGTGGGCAGTAGATTGTAAATTCATGTCTAAATAAAAAGGTGGAGTGATCCTGGAATTCTATGGCACATGGCTATTCTCTCTTTTGAGGGGAGGGGGGTAATCATGGAAACAGCTACCTGGAAATTAATTCTTAATTCCAACAGATAGACAGTAAACATGAGCAGTCTTTTGTCAGAGCTGGTCCACAGCTATTAACAGACTAACTTTTGTCTATTTTTCTCACTCTCTGGCCACTGTCATTTAATTTAGAACACTGCAGAATTTTGTATTTGTCACTGTGTTCCAATAGCTCTTTAGTTACAGAACAACCTGAGGACTAGATTTGACCCATGGGCCTCAGCTTGCTGTCTGTCCCCTACTTCTAACATGATATACCTAACTAGAAAATCTTTTAGAATTAGTTGTTTTTAATTAAGACCTTTAAGAGGCTGTCGAGTAAAATGCTCTTGAAACTTCTTTGTATCCTGCTTTTCAGCCCAATGACTTAGAGCTTATGGAGTTTTACCTGAAAGAAGCAGTGCACTTGGTTGGACAGGAACTGCACCTATTCTTTCTGGCAACATTTAGCAACTTTAGTAGGGCAGACACTGCTGGTTACCTAGTAAGTGTCCCCACCACCCTTTCTTCTTACAACACCCAGATGGAGCTGAGGGGCAGTCATAGGCCTAGCTAAAAATCTGGATTTTTCACACTCCTTACTTACATGTGAATAGCATGTGACATCCCTCTAAAGGATTGCAAATGACGACTTATTTGGTGCAACTTCCAAAAGTCTGTTGTCTTTGTAATGAAAAAAAACAAAAAAAAACACAAAAGAACGAAAAACAAAACAAAACACACACACACACAGAGTCTGCTTTTGTCCTCAGATCTTTCTTTCTACTTGGAATATAGATTTGACACTTGGTATTTCTCAGGTATATTGCAAGTAGAAGGATAAAGCCACATGTTTAAATCGGAAGAAATTGAAAGCTGAAAGGTGAGTGATCTATGGACTTCCTGGAGGAGGTCTAGTACGGTGGTATTCTTGTATATAGATTCTCGGTTAAGAGTAAAATAAATCTATTTGATGTAGCCACCGTAGTCCAATTTCTGACACAGGTAGCTCCACTCATTACTAACTGCTATCTTCAGCTTTAAAATATCATCTCTATTTGTTGTGTAAAAGTAATATGATCCAAAATTCAATTTTTCACCAGTCTAATTTCAATAATTTCTCATTTCTGTTTCTACCTCTATTTTAATCATTTCTTCCCAAAGACAGTTCTATTTCAAAACAACATTTAGGCAGGAAATTGAGAACATCTCAAAAACACTGTCCTTGCACTAAGACTGTCTTAGTCTGTAGGCATGTCTGGGTTAAATATGCCTGCAATATTCTCAGCAGGTGTCACTGACTCTAAAGTAGGGTATGAAAGAGTGGGGAAGCTGAAGTACAAATTGAAAGAGCTTTTAAAAATCAATATAATGTCAGGTTGTACAAGATGCTGAAATACAAGAAATTGCTCTTAAAGAAACAGCTGGGTGAGTGGGTCAGAGTGCATTAGGTTAAGTTTTCTTTGTGAACTGAATGCAGAGGAGGTGACCGTGAAGGAGTCATGCAGCTGGGAAAGCATGCTGCAGCGTAGATAATAACCTGCCAAGTAAAGATGGCATCATGACAGCAACCACACAGTCTTCTGGGTGGAGAACAGAGATTCACCCTGGGATTCTCTTACGATTAACTTTAGACTCATAGGGCCTAGTGCAAAAACATGTATTTCCTAAAAACATGTATTAATTTTCTTGATCATTAAAAATAACTAAATGAAATATTTCCTTAAGCCTTGGTTCAACTGGATGCGACTGAGGGGAGTGCTAGATGTAGAAATAAAACTCACACAGAAAAATATCTTTAACGGTTCACTTTTGAAACCCATACTAACTCGACCTTTTGATATTTGGAAGTATTTCTAAAAGATGGAGATTTGTAAAATGTATTTGAGCATTTTTTGGTATGAATAACACTTTTTAAAGATAAGTTATAAGTAATTTACATGCTGGACTATAAAGAATGTGTGTAATATTCTGACACTCTTCACTTTTTCTCTAAGGAAATGATGATAATTTTGAAACACTATTAAGTGTTTCATGAGTGAAAGTACCTGGGTTTTCCTGGCATGGAATCTTTCTTGTGTTTCTCACATTGAGCTTATTCCTCATGGTCTAACCAGACTGTGATGAAATACAAAATTATTTTTTTCTGAGGCATTATTAACAAAGTATTAATATTATTCTATCAAATGTTTACTCAAGTCATAACCTTTAACTAATAAATTTCCATTAGTTCATTCCAGAAATGCTAGATTTCTCCAGACTTGAACATACTCTCTGCAGACACTTTTTGGAAATAAATATTGTTCAAATGTGGTAGTTGTTTTCTTACTATATTGTGAATGTGGAGAAGAGGAAAGACTAAAAGCCCTTTGACTTCTACTAACCCAGTCTGAACAGCAATTCCCATTTACTCATTAGCAAAAGACTTCCCTTATAATGCTGTCAATCATTTCACAAAAAGGGCCACTGCAGATACTGATATTGATATATTATAGTATCAGCTATATTCGTGACTGGTAAAATATGGTTTTCCAGGGCATTACAAACTCTATGCCATGGTGCAGAAAACAAATAAACCTTGCAATGTAAACAAATTCAAGTTCATACCTGGTGTGGCAGCTGACTTGAATCCCGACCATAATAGCTAGAGGGTAGAAGAATTTGGGTAACTTCTCAGAAGTAATGGGAGCTGTCCATTGCCATTTGAGGACTTCTCAAGTGGTCCTAGGACTTGGAAGTGATGGCCTGCCTAGGACACGTACCTTAAGAACCTGAGTATATGCCCCTCCATCAGCCATGGAAGGGTCACAAAAAATTTTCTTTTACATGATCCACATTTTCAGATTGTCCTAGAATCTAAAATGCCCAAACTAATTCTGGACTGTGATATTTTATGGCCAGACCACATCTCTTTTAAAAGTTGTGCTCAGCCCATGAAGGAGCCCAGGAATGAGCCTGACAAAGAATCTCTAGGTTCTTACTGTCAGGTACAGCATGCTGGCCATCAGCAATTAGATTTAGAGTCCAGAAATTCATACTCTAGCATGTGTACAAAGAATTCTCCAGATCTTGTTGTAAAGTATGTAACTTCACATTTGTGAGGAAGAAAATGGCGGCAGGATATAATTTCTTCTTACCCATTTTCAGCTTGTTTGTGACAGGATTGGTTCTTGGAGCAGACAATCCCATCAGAGGGAGTATGCACACATGCTTTCATTCCAGAATATGGCAGGAAACTCATCCTGGTTAGGAGCCCAAACTGTAGCTTCTAAGATGGAGACATTTAAAAATGTTTTATATAGGTACTGAATCACATAAAAGATAATGGCATGCAAAAATGCTGAAAATAAGGAACATGGAGAATTTTTCTGAGAAATAATAATTTTTATGTAACTTAATTTCCACATATTGATCATAATGTTCAAATTATACCTTCTCTTATTATAAATTATAGTTAATGATCTATAAATTTCTTCCGAATCATTTAGATAAAAAAACATTTCCAAACCATGAACAGTATCACAGACTATATAAACTTAGCATTGCAAAATGAAACTTTATAAATGTCTAGAATTTTACATGAATTTTCCTGACTTTTCCTTAACTCTTAGGAATATTAGACATTCCCTTTTCAAATCACAGTTCTTTTCTTGGTCTCTCCTTTGGTATAAATCGAGTCATTTATCCTTTTATATGTTTGTATCTTCATCTATAAAGTGAGGTTAGTAAGTTTGACCTTTTGCATTAGGGTTTTGCCCTGCTATAAAGAAAAACATTAATGTTTGTAAAGTACCGTTAGATCTATGAATACAAGTGCTGGATGGAAGAATTTATTCTATTTAAGAGAGGAACAGTAGATACACTTAAGTGAATTCATTTTATATGTATGTTCTATTTCAATGAAGTTGAACAAAGAGTTGTTTTAGAGTGGGCAGACATTTACATGCATGTTCTGACTGGTAGGCAATAATATTGGGAGCACTGATATTCCAAACACATAGAAGTGACTTGCTGACCTATCAATTTGCCTCTTCATTTATTTATTCACAGCTGAATTCCACTTGCAATGCAAGTAGCAAGCATTCTTAATGGCAGGTAGGGAAATAAAGATTACTTAGTTTATGCTTTTAAAATAAACTTGAGAAGAAAATTAAATTCCAAATATTTCATAGATGTATTTTAGCAAACATATCTCTACAAGCCTTACTTTACTTATTGCTGAGAGGATGACATGCATTGCAAAAGCTGGAGATAATATGTGAGAACTACTTTTCTATCTTTAACTTGACTCCTGAATCAGTCCTTTAGTACATTGCTTTTGATCTGGGCAATGATCATGGCAGGTGACTTTTCTTCAGGGCCATGAAGGCCATCTGCTGTGCCATTTCTATTTTAATGCCTTTAAAAAATACGAGGCCAGAACCAAACGTCCTTATTCCCTTGAGGAAATACTAGATGCTCAGTCTTTTACCCTCTTTACTGATTGAGATCCATTTTGGATAATATTAATACCCAAAGGCAAACTATAAATAAGGTTTATCAAATAAAAGTCTGACAACAAATCATACCTTAATCCAAATTTTATCATTTTTCTTCACTAGTGACACAAGATTTTGAAACTACAGAAATTACATGTTTCAATTAAATATAAATTATTCCACACAAAGGTGAGGAATATACTCAGCATGCTTTCTTTTTCTGTCTTCTTCTTTAGAAAATACTACACCTACCAGTTTTGTAAAACTGTCCAGGTGAAAATCACTCAAACGCTCTATTTTCACTGAGAATATGAATCAAGTGATCTTAAATGGCTCCCCACTGCCAGTTAAATAAGAGCTGCTATTCACGCTGCTTCCCCAAGTTCCATTAAAATCTGACTGTTTCTTACCTCTGAAAGTCTTAATAGTACATACTCATTAAGAATTTGCTATATATTAGGTGCTGTGCTCAGCATTTTACTTTTCCAAACTCGAATAATAATTTGAAGAAATCTGCAATGTAAATATTGATTGTTTGCAAAGTTACAAATGTGTAAAATGAAGTTAGGGAAGATTGAGTACCTTTCCCAGACTCCCAAAGGTAGTGAGTGACAGAGATAATATACAAAATCAGGTCTGACTGAGTTTAGAATCCTTCTGTTAATCCCTACACCAAGTTGTCTACCATCCCCATACCTCTGAAATCCAGACACTGTTTTATTCCCCCTATTGTTAGCTGCTATTTTCAGTCTTTTCCCTCCCTCACACAGTGAGATTCAACCTCTCACCTGCTCTTATGGGTTCACCTTGAGATCCTACTGATGAACAACTGATTATTGAACTCTCTATAGTTCTTTGTAGATTATGAGGTAGTAGTTTTTCTTCTAAAATATGCTTGTCTTGATATGTTAGTAAGAGTTGATCTACTATATACCCTCAGAAAACTTATTTTTTTTCCCAACTGATTTATTTTTGTTTTAGCTAAGTAAGATTCCTGACAGTTATTATTTGTGCCATTGCTTAAATAAATAGATTTTTATCAGATCAGGAGAAGAGAAGTACAAATTTGAGAAAATCCAAGCTAAAATATGAGGTCGGCAAAATTTGACATCTGGGTTCTTAGAAATTCTCTTTATCCATCCAAAGTCAAACAATCCTCTTTTCATTATACAAATCAACTCCTGGAAGTGTCTTTTATAATAGACATTATCAGCTGGCATAATTGTTTTCAGCAGTATGGTATTTATGATTATCATTTTTTTGTTGTTTGGTAGAGGGGCATTAAGAAATGTTACGAGTATAATTGGGGATTTACCTTTTTTCCTTGCAGTTTTATGCTTTTGCCTTATGTATTGGGAGGCTGCTGTTAAGTATGTAAACATTTAGGCTATTTTTGTTAACCTGATGAATTTTCTTCTTATTATTAAATAACCTTTCTTATTCCTAATAACATATCTTTGCTCTAAAATCTACTCCATTTTAGTGATAAAACCTTTCCAGCTTTCCTCTGGCTCGTGTAGTGTTGACAAAGTATACATTTTTACATCCTTGTCTTTTAATCCACTGTATCTTTATTTTAAAGATAGTTTTTGTAGTCAACATGTAGTTGGAATTTGCTTTTTTATCCAAACAGAAATTCTGTACTTTTTAATTCCAGTGTTTAGAACATTTATATTTAACTCAATTAGTGATATATTTAAATTATAGTTTTTTATCATGCTATTTGTTTTTAAATTGTCCCACCCCTTTTACTTCCCTTTTTTAATTTTTACTCCCTTCTTTTGGACTGAGTAAATTTTATGATATCCTTTTATTTTGTTTGTTCCATTGGCTAAAAGACCTTGTTTTATCATTTTAATTGTTGCTGTAGGATATATAATATACTTCTTAAACTTATCACAATCTACCCTCAATTGCTATAATACCATTTTATGTACAGAATAAGACCTTTTAACCTTATATATTATTTTCTTCCTCTTGAACTTTATGCTGTTGTCAAATATTTATAAACTGGTTACAAAGCCCAAAAAAGTAACTATTGGTTTTGTTCAAACAGTCTAAATATGAGGTAAGGTCACTAAATTTGTGTAACAGGAGGATTACCAAAGATGTGGGAGTACTAGTGCTCACAGTTTGAATGTGTGACTTATTTTTAGTATACGTGCCAAATTTCAGCCTACTTGAATCCGTGTTCTTTCAGGAATTGCCAAAGAAGCATGTCAAAAGTGAAGAAAACTCAAATATGGATAAAGTCAAATTTCATGCCATCATTAAGTTCCTCACAAAACAAGGGAAAACACTTCAAACCATTTTGGATGACATGTTAGCAGTTTACAAGGACCATTGTCCTGGAAATCCATGGTTTAAAAGTGGCATAACCTTTTCGAGCAAGAGAGAGTCATTTGAAGACAACCTCCTTCTGGGACTCCTTGTTGAGGCCACTTGTCAAAAATGTTGAACTTTATAGTGGAAGATGCCAGATTGAATAAAAAGTGGTTTGCAGAAATGGTTGGAGTGTCACCTACAACCATTTTGAATATTTTCCATCAGCACGAAGGTTGTCCAAAGTCAGTGCAAGATGGGTACTTAGAATGCTCATGCTCTTTTTAAATGGGATTGTCACTAGAAATGAATTTATGTTCATCATTATGAGCCTGAGTCAAAGCAGAAGTCCATGCAGTGTCATGAAAAGGGCCTGCCACCTGCTAAGGAGTTCAAGGTGTTGCAATCAGCTGGAAAAATCATGACTAATGTTTTTTGGGACCCAAAGGGTATCCTACTGATCAATTACAAGGATAAGGGTGTCACAATATCTGGAGAGTGCTATTCCAGTCTGCTGAAACAGTTAAAAGAATCTGTGAAGGAGAAGAGGAAAATGGACCACAGGGGTGCTGCTTTTGCACAACAACACTCCCGTGCATGAGAACAATGTCACATTGGCTACTCTTGGCTTCCAAATGTAAAATCACCTTCCTTATAGTTCAGACCTGGCTCCATGTAATTATTATTTGTTCCCAAATATGAAAAAACAGCTTCAAGGCAAGAAATTTACAAATGCCAAAGAAGTTAAAGCTGCAATTTCAGCATATTTTGAGTGCAAAAATAAAACATTATTTTCGAGGTTATAAATAAACTTATTGAAAGATCTGAAAAGTATATTAAGGGTAAGGGTGAATATATTGAAAAAGAAAAATGATTAATAGTTTTATTTTCCCTTCTTCTCCTCCATTCTGCAAATTTCTTGACCACCCTTCATGCATTTAAATAGCAAGCAGTAAATCTTATTGTAGTTAACCATTTTTGATGTTCATTGTTTTGTGTAGGCATATATTTTTCTTTGGTATTGTTTTGCTTTCACCCAAGGATATTTTGTAATGTTTCTTATCATATAGGTGTGCCACTGTTGAATTCTTTTAACTTTTCATGTCTGAGAACATCTATATTTCACATTTTTTTCAATGAGTTTTTCTGTTACAGCTGACATACAATATCATATTAATTTCAGGCATACAACACAGTGATTAGAAATTTATATAACTTACAAAGTGATCATCCCATATATTCAGTACCCATCTGACATTATACATAGTTATTACCATATTACTGACTATATTCACCCTGCTATCCTCTACATACCTGTGACTCTTCTATACCTACCAATTATACCACTTCATATTCTTCCCTCTTCACTTTTCCTCCCAAACCCTCAGTGTGGCAACCAGCAAAACACTCTCTGTATCGATGAGCTTGTTTCTGTTTTATTTGTTAGTTTTATCCTATTCTCTAGATCCCATATATAAGTTAAATCATGTGGCATTTGTATGTATTTCTCAGTCTGACATTCTCCATTCAGCACTTACCTGCTAGGTTCATCCATGTTGTTGCAGACAGCAAGATTTCATTCTTTTTTATGGCTGAATAATTTCATTGAATATATGTACCACCTCTTATTTATCCATTTATCCATCGATGGACACCGCAGTTGCTTCCATATCTTGGCTATTGTAAATAATAAACATATAGATACACATGTCCCTTCAAAGTAGTGTTTTGGGTTTCTTTGGATAAAATCCCAGCAATGAGATTTTGGGTCCTTCTTTATCTCTTGTTATAGCCTTTGTTTTAAAGTCTATTGTATTAGGTATAACTCTTGCTATCCCAGCTTTTTACATTTTTTTCCCATTTTCATGAAATATCTTTGTCCACACTTTTACTTTCAGTCTCTGTGTGCCTCTTGATCTGAAGTGAGTCTCTTGCAAGCAGCATACGTAAGAGTTTTGTTTTCTTATCCATTCAGGCATCCTATGTCTTTTGATTGGAGCCTTTAATTTACTTACATTGATAATAATTGTTGATAGCTACATTGTTGTTGCCATTTTATTATTTTTATTTTTATGTTCTTTTTCTTCTTCTTCTTCAAGAAATTCCTTTAACATTTCTTGTAATACTGATTTGGTTGTGATGAATTCCTTTAGTTTTTCTATGTCTGTAGATTCTAAATGATAGATTTGCAGGGTAAAGTAATCTTGGTTTTAGGTCCTTACTCTTCATCACTTTGAATAGTTAGTGCCAATCCCTTCTGGCCTGCAAAGTTTTTGTTGAGAAATTAGTTGACGGTTTTATGGGAGGTAACTAACTGTTTTTCCTTTGCTGCTTTTAAGATTCTCTTTGTCTTTAATCTTTGGTATTTTAATTAGGATGTGTCTTGGTTTGGGCCTCTTGGGGTTCATCTTATTTGGGACTCTTGTGTTTCCTGAGCTTGTATGTCTATTTTCTTTGCCAGGTTAAGGGAATTTTCCATTATTATTTCTTCAAATAGGTTTTCAATTCCTTACTTTCTCTCTTCTCCTTCTGGTACCCCTATGATGCAACTGTTGATATGCTTGATGTTGTCCTAGAGGCCTCTTAAACTATCCTCATTTTTTGGACTTTTTTTTTCTGATTGGGTATTTTCTGCTACCAAAATCACTGATTTTGATACTTCCAAATCACTAATTCAATACTTTTTAAAATTAATCTATTATTGATTTCCTCCAAAATATTCTTTATTTTAGAACCACTTCTGACTGGTTCTTTTTTAATATTTTCTATCTCCATTTTCATGTTTCCTATTACTTTATTGAAGTTCACACTAATATCACTGAGCATCCATGTGTTTGTTTCTATGATTAGGTAGAGCTGCTATATCTTAGTAGAGTGGCCTTATGTAAAAGAGATGTCCTGTAGGGCTCAGTGGCAGTTACCTGGTCACCAGAGCTGGTATGTCCCTTGTGTGGGTTGTGTGTGTTCTGTTGTAGGGGAACTTGGTTGTTGTTTGCACCTCAGTGGGAGAAATTGACCTTCAGGGTGATTGGTTATGAGGACGGCTGTGACTATAGTGAAAGAGCTGTTGTGGAGTTGCTGACCTTACAATGCAGGCTTTGTTTTAGCAGGGTTTTAGTGTCTGCCAAAGCGGCCATTTGGGTTTGTCTTTCATGGCGTTGGTTAGATGATGCTCTGGTGTGGCCTGAAGCTGGCCATCAAGTGTGTTCTGGAGCCTCTTGGGAGGGACTTTATTGCAGACCATGTTCAGCTAGGGACTACAGTATGAGCTGCAAGGTGATCTTCAAAGGTTGCTACTTTTGCTGGGTTCAGAGACGTCTGGAAGAGGCTAAGCTGAGAACCTAGGTTGAGTGCCACTACTTCCAGGCTTAGTAAGAAGTATGGGGAACACCAAGACTAGATGCTGTTTGTTTGGGATTTTTAGGAAGGTCCACATCATGAATCAAGCCCAGGCATTTTATGAAAAAGCCACTGGAAGCAGCTTGAGTGGGCCTTCAATTTGGGTGAGGTGGGGTTTCAGGGAATCACTGGAGCAGAGTGAATAGTATAAGCTAAGTTTATGGAGACTTAGATATGGTGGTTGTCTGCACATGCATGTGAAGGGAGGGCTCAACAAAGGAAGACTGCCATCACTTCTGTCTGGGAGAAAGCTGCACCTCCAGCTCTCACCTTGTAGCCGGAAAATCTAGTTCCTCTGAGTATGTTTATGGTACCTTTTGAACTGCTGTCTCAACACTAAAGCTCAGAGAAAGTGAATCAATGAGTAAGTCAGAGCATAGGCCCTTTAAGAGAAGCACCAGGGACTGCAGCTGATCCTCACCTCACTCATTCATCTACAACCTCTGCTGGTTTTCACAGCTAGAAACTATGTGTACTTCTCTTCCTGGTAATGGAGCCCTGGACTAGGGAGACAGGTGTGGGCCTGAGACATTTCGTTTCTTTGGAGGGGTGGCCTCCACAGCCAAGAAATCTCTTTGAATTTTTAAATGCCTCACATGGGTGTGGGACTAGTCTGAGCCTCATCTTCACCACTCCACCAATTTGGATGTGACTTCTTCTGTATATCCATAGTTGTAGAATTTCTTTTCAGCTAGACTTAAAACAATTCTCAGTGATGACTATTCTGTAGTTTAGTTGTACTTTTGATATGGTCACAAGAGAAGATGAGCATGATATTTACCTACTCTACCATTTTGACCAGAATTTCATCTCACATTCTTATTTAAAAGATATTTTCACTGAGTATAAAATTTGACAAGCTTTTACATTTTTTTTCAGAAATTTAAAGACATTATTTTACTGTATTTTCACTAGTATTTTTTCTAATGAGAATTATTCCGCCATCCTACTATTTTTCTTCTCTACAGAAATATGTCATTTCTCTCTGGATACTTTTTAAAATTTCACTTTCTTTACTGATTTTGGAGAATTTGATTGTGATTATCTTTGGGTAATTTTCTTCATATTTCCTGAACTTGATGTTTATAGGGAGATCTGTGGGTTTATAGTTTTGAGAAAATTTGGAAAATATTTACCTATAATGTATGCAACTATCCTCTCCCCCTTCTTCAGAAATTGTACTTATACAGTTATCTAATAGATCACTATCTCTTCTCTACTTTTGGAACATATGAGATATAATTGTAAATGAATTCACTTTTTTGCCAATTTTAGTTAGCATTTGAATTACTTCTGTATTGGTCTTGATTAATTGATTATTTACCTTATTTTTGGCTGTGATTTTTCTGGTTCTTTGCATGCCTGATAATCTTTGATTGGATGTTAGATGTCATTAGCTTTTCCTTGTTTTGGTGACTATTCTTGTCTTTCTATAAATATTCAGCTATGCTACTTGGAATCATGTTTATTTCTTGCTTTTATGATTTGTTAGGCAACTCCAAAGCAGTGCTCAGTCTCTGGTTAACTATTCTCTAGTGAAGCAGGACCTCCCTGAACTGTATCCTCACAATCCCATGAATTTTTCCAATTTTACTGATGAGAAATGGCATTGTTTCTGACCCTATATGAATGGTAGGCACTCTTGCTTGTAACTCTTTCAGCTGGTTCTTTTCTTGGCCTGTAATAGTTTCAGGTCAAATAAAGAACATGTATGCACTGTTAATGAGTATGCTAAAATTTGAGATTCCTTTGTAGAACTCAGGATTTTTTCCCCAAACACCTCTGTGCAGTTTTGAGAACTCAGCATTGGCTAAGCCAAATCTGTGGCTAGATGTCTTCAAACAAAGTCTTTTCTTCCAGTTTTTTGTGTTACTTAAAAGCATTTTAACTTTGCTGGCCTCCTGAACACAAGAAATCTTTACCCACAGCCTCGCAACCTGTCTTAACCTTTCCTAAATGCTCCAAAGCATTTGAGGTTTACCCCTATTAAGAAAGTCACACTTATATAAATATCTGTTCACTTGTCCATCTCCCTTGAAGGGAAAATAATTGATTTATAAATTGCTATATTCCTGTTACACAGTAGAGGTTAACAGTATTTGTTGTTGGATGAATGAGACAGAAATCTCAGTCATTTCTGTAATTCAGAGATAGAAGTGCAGTCCTAAAATCTTGGAGGCTTATGAAATAAACAAGTATACCTGGAAGTTTTAAACAAGATTTCAATAGTAAGAGTCAAGTATCAGATGTTGTCAATAAATAAATTAATATCCTCTCCTAGACTTTTCAGGTTTTACACACTAGTAATATCAAATGTTAAATAAATTTAATATAAAGTATTTTATTTTCAGTAGTAACTGTGAGTTAAAAAAAAGAAAATCTCTACCTCGTCTCAAAATAGACATCTCTTTTTGACATAGTTGAACTGTAGTTTATGTGGGCTCTTAAATTGTGGAGAAAAATTTTCTAAAGAATTTTCTAAGAATTAGATTATTATACATTTGGAGGCTAAGAATGTGTGAGTAGAAGGCTAAGTAAAAATGAAGATTTTTATAAGCCTTTGTCTTCTGACCAAGGCCACCCTTTAAGGCTTGAACTCTGTTGTTTATCAACTCCAGGGAACTGTTGAGCCTTTTGTTTTTCATTTTTTTCTGATAATACAAGGGCCATAATTTTATTCTTCAAAAAAACATTTTTTTGAAGACTGAAGTTTTTCCCAAAAATTGAATTCAAATTTTCTCTACTGTTCTCCCTGGGGCTGTTTCTAGTTCTGCAAAACTCTTGCTCTTTGTGTTCAGAATATTCTCTCTTTGAAAGACTGGCCTGCCTCCTTCTTCAGATACTTAGCCTAGAAGGAGCTATCTGGCCATCTTCCATGCATGTTCCCTTTCAAGAATGAAGCTAATGATCATTAAAGATCTTGGCCTTTGCTCTGTGGGTAGGAAATAGTCTACTATAGTGTTACTACCTCACTTGAGAGCTCTGTGGGTTTTGCCATCCCTAGGAAATACCTTTTGTAGTTGATCTGGGAAATTTAAACAAATTAAATGGATACAAAATTCAGGCAGTATAAAGTCATTTTGTATGGATTAAGAGAGGCTAATCTTCATATATACTCTCAGTTCAGGAGTAAGCCCCAAACTTCTAGATGCTCATTTGATTGTGGCTGTTTTTCAATTTATTCAATATCATTAGGTGTGCTTAGTGGCAGATTCTAAAGGCAAATTCAAACAGGTAATGAGTATAATCCAATTGGCATGTAATTCATTTTTTTAGAGAAAAGATTAATTAAAAGAAGTAGTAGGTTAAGTTAAATAAAGCAAGGCCAGGCCTCTATCCTGAGTTTAAATTCCTGATCCATTTTTGTCCCCCTGAATACAATAGAGAAACTGCATTGGATAAATGTCTCTACAAGAAAAAAAAAGTTAACAATCACATTTAGAGCTTTGAACTAAATCTTTCACAGTAACAGATGTTCTTCAAGTTTCACTCAATGTTTTTAATAGCATCATTTTTTATGAATAAGAGTAAGTAACTTTTACAAGTCAGAAGGTTGGAGGCAGTAGGTAAAGGAAATTGCATCCCATAACCTCCTCTCCCTTCATATCCATTCATATATTGCATATTTTTCCCATTTATATTTTTATAGGCACACAGATTATTTTATTTATGTAGCCAGGATGGTCCCAGCAAGGACTGGGGTCCAACTTTGCAGCGCATTTCTATAGTGATTGTGACAAGCTTTGATAAATAAGCCAGTTGACAATCAAATTTATCTTTGAGCAGAGAATAGCATCGAGGGATAAGGTGCTTTCACTCTCCCAGAAGTCACCTTTGCAGTCAAGACAAAATTTAATAAGGAGCACTGTGGATGTAGATTGGATAGAATACATATTTTTTATGGCATTCTGTTTTTCTGCTTTGTCCACAGAGACTAAAAGAATTAAAGCAACGGGAATTTGCTCGAAATGTAGCTTCCAAGTCATGGAAAGATGAGAAGAAACAAGAAAAAGCACTTAAGCGACTTCATCAGCTGGCCGAGTTAAGACAACAATCTGAATGGTAAGAATTAAAAGTGTCTCAGATGGTTTAAAACTCTCTACAACCTCTGGGAAAATTTCAATGATAAATTTACTTGATTCACTGTAGCAACATAAACAAATCATAATTAATCAGCAGATATGTCTGAAGGCCAATGTTCCTAATAGTTAAAAGTTCATAAATTAATCACTTTGGCATGTAATTTTTTTCTTCCCAATACTATTAATTTAATGTGTTCTTTGATGAAATGATCCAAGAATGATTTTAATATGCCAGCATTTATCCTATTCATTTGATTTAAATGGACCTATATAGGTCTTTATCAATTAAATGTTATAATAATAATTTTAAAACCATAGATAATAATGCATCTTTTGGGAAAGAAATTAATCACCTGAATATTTCCCTATACATACCTAAATCTAGAATAAATGATGCTATCATTGTCTGGACAAATAAGATGTAATTAATGCAGTTAAATTTACTATTTAAATTGATTATAACAAGTATACACTAACATATTTGCATAGAGAAAAAAAAATTTCACATAAGCTTGGAACTGCTGAATGTTTTAAAGTAAAAAGATTGTTACCTGAACTCAATTAAATTTGCAGGTTGTTATTTGTGTTCATTTGAATCATAATGTAGAATACTAATACAGCTAATTATTGTAGTTGACAGCAACCTGGTGAGTTGTGAAATTTATAGCTCTGTGACAAAATTTAAATCTCTGTTGTTTAAGTAATAAATAATATATAATAAACTTGGGAATGAATAACTCAAACATAGTACCACAAAATATTGAACCTCAAATTTGATTCTAAGAAAATACTTATATTTTAAGATCTGTTATGTGTAAAAACAGTTAGTATTCTGCATGCGTATATTCATGTATTTGTACATGAGTTATCAGGATAATGTGAATTATGGAAATACATAAAATATATTCAGGTTAAAATTAAGTAAGAAATTTGGTCTAAAAAAAATCTAAATGCTGAAAAAATATCCAGAAGTGATATCAGTACAAAAATGCACACTCTGAGGTCTTATACAATCATAGAAACAGAACACACATTTGATACTGACTCTTTACCTGCCAACACAATGAAGATCTTAAAAATTTTATTCAAACCCATTGTCAGTAAGATATCAGACAGCCCTTGTTAAAACACAACTTAGAAGGTAGCATCTAATGGTTATTAAGGTAACATGAAGGAAAAAATATCTAGGGAAGCTATTAATTATTGGGTGATTTATTTTGAAGTGCAATAAGTCAGAATAAAAAAAATTAAAAAAAGGAAAAACAACACAAAGCTTACCAAAGAGAGATACCTTTTAGATAGGTTCTATAAGGACACACAGCAGAAAATCGAGCAGCCTTAATTTTGATTCTTTTGTTATTATAAAAATTGTCATACTTCTATATTTTTACTTACCCATTTCATATTTTCTTCTGGGAAAAATAGACAAAGAATCAGAGGAGCCTTGATAATGATGATGGTGATGGTGATGGTGATGATGATTCTTTTATCTAAAATTTCTAAAAAAATGGGTTGCAGATCTACCCATTAAGTGTCTTGCAAATTAAAAAAAATTAGAAGGTCTACCCTATTGGATTTGAGCTGTCCCCCTGAAAATCTTATTAACTAAACAAATACAAACCTGAGCATATTCTCTATAGACTAGGCAGGCTCTCCAGGTCCCAATAATTATTATGGAAATGATAGGTGTTCAGCTTTCCAGCTACAGAACTTAGAAGTAGTAAAATTATTTCATTCTTTTCTACTTCCCACTATCTGCCTTCCAGACAATTATTCTCTCTGCTTAAGCAGCCTCATAAACTGTCACTTAATAAGTTACTTTATAGAATTGTTAAGTATTTTCATTTTGGCAGCTGAATGGAAAAAAGAAAGACAGAAATAAAATGAAAAAGAAAAAAATCACCTGTATTATCCCTCTCCTAGACAACCTTTCTTTGTCCTTTTTTCTCATAATGAGGGCTTAAGAGTAGGATGATGCAGATAAAAGGAAGATTCTTCCATGACCCTATGGAGAAGGGAGGTGAGTTTATTAGTAGTAAGAATATTTGAATCAAACTGATTTTTAAAATGATGGCAGAAATTGTCAATGAATCTTATAAAGAGTAGTTAGTCTTGGTTATTTCTTGGGTAGTTCAACCCAATTTTATTTCTCAGCATGACCACTTACTGTATGAGGGGGAGATGCACTCCATTTGTAAACTTCTACCTGTATAAGTCTGAGTACAATGCAGCTTGATATGGAGATTTTCCCATAGAACCATTGATTTTGAGAATGTGAAGTTCCTTATATAAAAACTGAATAATATGGAACATTAGAAAATTGCATCATGAAAAAAAATCATGTTGTTTTGATATGTTTTGTTTCCTCTTTGGAAAGTATACATCCTCCACAAGAGAATTAATTATGCAGGTATTGAATTGCCAAGATTAGAATTTTTGGAGAACTATTGAAATGAGTAATCCATTAATAAATCAAAAGGCTACCTCTAGAGTCACATTTTTATTATAAATAAAAATAATTAGGTAAAAATTACAGACAAACTGAAGAAAATTCTAGAGGGAGTGAAATCATAAATGAGAATATAATTATAAAAATTAAACCTTTAATTATGCTATTAGGCTACACTTACATTAAATAATAGCGTTTAAAACACTACAAAGACAGAAAATTAGAATTTTCAAAAATAATAAAGATAAATTATATTTAAGGTAAGAAAAATTAAAGTTTATAAAAGCAGTTGAGATGAAAGGTTTAAAGTATGAAGATAAGAGGTATAAAAGATAAATAATGAGGATAAAAATGTTAAAAATTGTGAAAAAATATATTGATTAATGTAGATTAGATTGTAAAGTGAGCTCACAGATTAAGGACAAGAAAAGCAAAATATAATACAAAAACATTGGATCAAAGAGCTTTAAAAATACTTAAAGGACTATAAAAGGAAGAAGCTTGCACATTAGAGAGATAAATGATAAAATAAAACAATACAGAAAAGAACATTTAGACTATCACAAATCAAGGCAAAAAATAGCACAAAACTGTACCAGCATAATAAGAAAAAATAATATTAAGGAAAAATAGAGAATATAAAAATACTAAAATGTTTGCATCATAATGGAATAGGGAGGGGTAGAATGATAATATCCATACCCCAGCTTTTGGAATAATTTCTGCTATGTTTAGCAGATGCTATCAGACTGAATGAAGTTGTCAGAGAAGGTCACTTAATGCAGAACTATAGCTCCTACTTAAACCAAAGTGCACTATAAATATGGAAAAGAATCTCTTCGGCACTGAAGCAAAATTCAGTGCTGCAGATGTTTCTGGATCTTTTTCTTCTGTGCAGGTTTCAGGTACTTTAAAAGGCCAGTAACTGTAGTAAACCTCTATGCTTCCTATTTTCCTTCATGTTTAAAAGAAATATTCAATAACCTATACATTTTAGAGCAGCAGTCCCCAACCTTTTTGGCACCAGAGACTGATTTCAGGGAAGACAATTTTTCTGCGGGGGAGGGGGAGGGAGGTTGCGGGGTGGGGCCGAGGGGTGCACAAGCGCAGTTCACAATAGTGTTATGTCTCCTATGAGAATCTAATGCTGCTGATCTGACGGGAGGCGGAGCCCACGCAGTAATGCGAGTGATGGGGAGCGGTTGTAACGTATATGAGATTTAGCTGGCTCTCTGGTTGTTCACCTCCTGCTGTGAGGCCCCGTTCCTAACAGGCCATGGACCAGTACTGGGGGCTTGGGGACCCCTGTCTTAGAGTGTTCCTTCAGTCCTCATATTAAATATGCTTAAATATACTCTCTAAAGAGTGTAAAAATGATTTTTTAAAGGAAATTAATGAATAGGAGGAAAACTTTTATTGTGAAACACTTAGTGTAACAGAATATACTTTTACAAAATTTCTAAATTTAATTTCCACAAGATTCAAGGAAACACTTGAACTCTAAAGTTATAGCCATTATTTTATGAAGAGAGGACAATCTGAAATTATTAAATACTGAATGGTGGCTGAATTACTTGTTTGTGAATTAAAATCCATATGGGCATAGTAAACAACAGATTGGACATTGTAAAAAATAAGTTAATAGAAATTAAAAAGAAAAATTCTTTCTGAACAAGAGAAAAATTCTAAAGACACGAGAATACTGAGGTAAATAATAAGACCTAAAAGATTTTCAGAAAAGCAAATAAATTTAACATTTAAATTCCAGGACAGGAACTAAGGCAAGGAAGAAACAATAATCAGAGATATCTGGAAAGAAGATGTGTCTGAGCTGAATAAAATTGTATTGAAAGTTACCAAAAGTACTAGCAAAAAAAATAAGCCGAAGTGATCAATCTGTAACTATGGTCTGGTAATATATTATAGACATAAAATATATTATATATAATAAATATAACAAAAATGCATTACATATAATAAATATAATAAAATATAGTCTATACAACAAATATAATTAAATATATAAATAAAAATCAATAATTACAAAATTTTACAAATAAGCAGATTCATTTCAAATAAAATTAGGCTAATTAAATATGATATTGCAATATTAAACATGTAAAGACAGTAAAGTACATGAAATTTGGTAGACAAAAGAAATGTGACTCTAGAGTTCTATGCTAATTGTCCAAGTAGTCTTAAGTGAAAGCCGTAAGGAAGAATTTCTCAGACCAAGGGCTCAGAAAGCATTCATCTCCATTAGAATTTAACTGCATGTGGAAAAGGTATCTTGTTTCGGTCTTGTATACTTAAGCAAGAAATGACAGAAAAAAAATGAAATAAAAATCTAAAATAGAAAAGATTCAAACACACATCTAAGCATGTGGAAAAATAAAAAATAAAGAAAACCAACTCAAAGCAAGCAAAGATTATTGATGTAAGTTGTATTGCCTTCCTCTGAGGTAAGGCCTTGTTTTGTAGTAGAAGTTTTATAGATAAAACATTAAAGAGATAATTATAATCTAAAGAGTTTCATCTCTTGTATATATTGCTATTTCCAGTTTTCTGATTGAACCACTAATTAAGTGCAGTAGAATGAATAATCTTTAAAAAACTGTTGAAAGATAAAACACATATGCACAAAAGGTGGAAGAAAAATATTTTGGTGAGTAAGAAGCAAAATAAATGATTTCAAGATAACTGAAAATATTGAGATATCTTTGTAAATGTGTCACTGTATTATACATTTATTATAATTAGTGAAAATAGTGACAAGTCATAAAGAAAGAACTAACCACCCTGTTTCGAAAGAAAGCAAGGAAGCAAACATAAATGAATTTTGAAACTGAGGAAACAAAAATGACAAAATGCTAGAACTTATACAAAAAAGTGAATGAAATACATACTTTTATATTTTGCAAGTGACTTTTAATTTCATTTAATATCTTATTGTATGTGAGGGCACTGATTGGAAAATTCTTTGTGAAAAACATTAACTCTATATTCCAAAAAAAATAGATACATTCTGGAGGACATGTATTGTGATATAATACTTCATTTTCTTTTGCAGCTCTAGCATAAGAAATTTACCTGCTAGTGCTTTTCACTAATTTCAAAAGAACAAACTTAAATCATGTATTTTAGAAATAGCCATCTAAGCAAAATAAGTAAGACAGAAAAATTTGAGAACAGTATGCTTTCAATGAAAGCAACAAACGAACAAGACAAACAAAGAAAAACTCATAGACACAGACAACAGTTTAGTAGTAACCAGAGGGCAAGATGAGGTGGGGGCAGTGGTGGTAGAAGAGGGTAATGAAGGTCAAATATATGGTCATGGAAGGAGATTTGACTGGGTGATGAACACATAATACAACATGCGATTATAGATAATATATTATAGAATTGTACACTTGAAACCTATATAATTTTATCAACCTATGTCATGCCAATAACTTTAATCTAAAAACGAAATAGCCACTCTGAAATAGATATACTGATTATATAAGCACAGTGTAATCCTTATGTTATAGTAGACATAATTCACAAATAGTAGTATAGCTATCATAGTTGGCATAGTTCACAAATAGCGTAACTCATCATAAAAACATGATGAATTGTTCACATATAGATATGATTTCAAATCTAATGCCTTAATCATTTTAATATTTATTGTATTTACAGTGTTTCTGGAAATGGACCAGCATACAGAGCCCCCAAGGTAGCCATAGAGAAACAACCCCAGCAAGGACTTTTCCCAGTTAAAAATGGCAGAAAAGTATCATGCATGAAGAATGCTCTTCTCCTTAAAGGAAAAAGTCTCCCCAGGAGCAGTTCCGATAAACAGCGGTCTACTATGCCCAATCGACACCAGTTACAAAGAGACAGACTTTATTTGTTTAGAAATCAAGTACCACAAACATCTTCAGATATCAGTAACGCAAGTCACAGGACAGGGGTATCATTTTCTTTTTCCAAAAAAGTCCATGTAAAATTAGAATCTTCAGCATCAGTCTTCAGTGAGAGCACAGAAGAGACCCATGATTATAACAAATCACTCATCTATAAAACAAAACAAACTGTGGAGAAATGTAAATGCCGCAGGTTTGCAAATGAGGGTACATACCTTACTAAGGAAGAGGATATAAACATCTCATCAAGCCATCTGGAAAGTGTTTTACAAAATACCTTCTCCATAAGCTCTCAAATTTTGCAAGACAAAAACGACTCTATTGATGAAACACTAGAAAATTCAATTGGCATTCATGCTTCATTCTCCAAATCTAACACTCATCTTTCAGATGTGGATTTTACTCCATCCAGTAGAGAAAAAGAAACTAGAAATACATTGAAGAAGCCTTCAGAAAACTGCATTAATCACACATATCGAGCAAATGCTTCCTCCAGTCCACCAAACATTTCTAAGCACAGTGATACCAGGATATTTGAATGTCTGGATGGGTTTCCATCACAAGAGCCAAATGAGCAAAACAGTTCAGTGTGTCTGAATTCCTCTTCCAGAATGGAGAAGAGAGAAAAACCTTTAGATGAAACAGAAAGAGTTAGCAAAAATGTGCAAAGCCTTATAAGAGAAGCATGTCCCCATGATGTGAAATCCAAACCATTCCCTTTTCTCCATGTAAAAAGCAAAGATGGTCACACTACTCTCCAGTGGCCTACAGAACTGCTGCTCTTTACAAAAACAGAGCCCTGTATCTCTTATGGCTGCAACCCATTATATTTTGATTTTAAGCTTTCTCGGAACACAAAGGATCCAGAGGAATTAAAAACAGAATTGATTAAGGAGCCCTTAGTAATGAAGACTGAAATGAAGAGCCAAGTCTCAGGTTTAATCAAAGACCAACAAAAATTGATCCAAGATGATAATCAATTTCTGAAACCAAAGATGATAATAGCGAATCCAGATTGGGAAAATCTCCAGATAAAATATAATTTGGGCTATAGTGATTCTGAGCCAGATACAAGTAAACATAATTTTACTGCAAGTGACTTGGAAAGGAAAAATTCTGAAGTGCCTGCTTACCTTGATATCTCTCTGAAGAATTGTGTAGGAAACAATAGTAATAGTGATCACGAATTCAAGGAATCTTCAAGGACCCATTGGCAAACCTGTCAAAGGGTAATTCTAAATGATGCAAGTGAAGGACTATCTTTTACTCCTTACCTTTCTAGGACTAAAAAGCATAAACTGATTCCCTGTGATCCTCATTCAGATTTTGAAGATGGAAATCAATTCACTTGGAACTCTAGTCCCTACACAGTAAGGGGTCACAGCGACCATGGGAAGAACTTTAGTGTGATTTTAAATAATAACCACATCAGTGTAAACGGTACAGTTTCTGAATGTAGAAACCGAAGTAACAAAAGAAGTTCTCTAAATAGACACTCTAGCCCTTCGGACACATCGCCTGACAGTACCTCCAGCTTGAGAAGTACTTGTTCAAGTCACAGGTCCAGTGGTAATGGCAGAGGCAATTTGCTCTACTTTTGTAGAAAAGAACACAACTCAGTTAAAAGGCACAAAGGGAAACACAGAAAACACAGCTGCCTCTGCTTGTCTGGTGAGATAGCAAAGAGTGACTGCTTGAATTTGGAATCACAGAGGGATAGAAACTGCAAATTGTGGGAATCACTTAAAAATGAAAAATACTCAAAACATAGATACGGTCATTGCAGAGAAAGATATAAACTGAGCAAAAATCAACCATTTTCAGGGCCAAAACCAAGGAGAATCACCAAGTGTGATACTAGCTCACATGTTTCTTGTTCTGGGAACAGTGGAAAACCCCTTAATTGTCAGGGACCTCAGCACAGCAAATTGGATTCTTCCTCCAGAGAGAGAATTTATTACCTAAATAAAAGTGAATTCAGAAGTCAACAGTCTTTGCATAACCACCACGTTTGTGAGCGAGAAAAAGTAAAACCCATGCAACGTAACTCTGCAAATATTAACTGTCTTCTAAGGAATTGTTCCAATCACCCTTCTGAAAACACAAAGTTGAACATTACAGAAGGAGAGAAGACCTCCCTGACTGCCAAATGCCTTTTAGAAAAAGTTCAAGCAAAGAAGTGTCAGGAACAATCAACTAATTTTGAGGTCTCTTTGAACAGTTGTAAAAATGAATCAGAGGCTCGTTCACAAATCCAATGCACAATTCAGTTTATACCACCAGGCTATAACAGATCAGCATTGTCTTTGTCTGAAAAAATACAGAACTCAAGTAAAAGAAGAAATGATAACGGCAGTGTAATTCAAAGAACTATTGAAAAAGACCAAGTCAACAGTTCACAGACTAATAATTTTCCTATTTTAGTAGACACTGATGGTGATAACCATCTTTCTAAAGGTATAATTCACGTAGTAGCAGAGTCTCAATCACCAAACATGAAAAAGAACCCAACAACAAAAGAGCAATCAAAACATTTAGTGAGTGAAGTCCAACCTTGTATTCAAAGCTGTAACCCTGTTCTGAATGATTTCCCTGGTGCATTTCCATCTAACAGATACACTGATGTTACTGATTCAACAGAGACCAAAGAGAATGAAAGAAGCCTAAGCTTACAGGATGTAAGCATGCATGTGAATCATGCGGAGGGGAATATAAACTCTTACTATGATAGAACTATGCAGAAGCATGACAAAGTAGCAGATGAATTAGAATTTTGTCATAAATCTCTCTCTCCTCCTTTAATTCAACAGCCGATAACATTTTCCCCTGATGAAATAGATAAATATAAGCTCCTACAGCTACAAGCCCAGCAGCATATGCAGAAACAGCTCCTATCAAAGCATCTTCGAGTGCTGCCTGCTCCAGGACCCACGGCCTTCTCCACAGCCTCAGCTCTCCAGACGGTTCCAGTTCACCAGCACACCTCTTTCACCACTATCCACCATACATTCCTGCAGCATTTTGCCGTTTCTGCTTCCATAAATCCCCAGAGCAATCACCTCCCTATAGCTCATCTACATCCTCTTACACAACCACATTTCACCCCATTCGCATTTCCACCTCTGACTCCAACCATCATCCCTGCACACCCCACTGTCATAGCAGGTCATCCCCTGCATTTACTCACTGCTGCCCCCTTTCACCCATCTCATCTAACACTTCAGCCCCTGCCTCCGGCAGCATTTATCCCCACATTGCTTAGCCCTCACTTAAATCCAGCCACAACTTCTATCATCCACTTGAATCCTCTAATTCAACCAGTATTTCAAGGTCAAGATCTTTACCATCATTCTTGCTCCAGTCAGATGCAACAGTTAAATGGAGTAAAAGAAGCCTTAAATGTGTCAGCGCACCTGAACTAATAGGTGTGAAAGCCCCTCCTCTGGATAAATAAAACAAATTGTCACTATCTACATAATGATATGTTCAAAGTGGTGTATCTGATTATAATAAGATTTAAATATCAGTGACAATTCAAAATGTGACCAATATATAAATATGAACTGAATTGCCAATATTGAAATAGGACAATTTTTAGAATTTTTTTAACTTGCAAAAATAGTAGGACAAATTTAAAATAATTTTATGGGAAGGCAAAGGAAAAAGTTTAAAAGATCTTTTTTGGATGAATTCTCACATATATTATAAAATAATAACAAAACATTCCAGTAGATTATTAATACTACAAAAAAATCAAATGAAGCATAATGTATGTTTCTAGGGTTTGTTGAGTGAATGAATAATAAATGCACATTTGGTTTTATTCATCAGATAATAATAAAAGATCAGTAAAATGAATAAATTATTAAAAATAATTCCTGATGTTAACTATTGACTAAACTTTTAATCCATAAAATCTGTTTCAATGAATATAATCTATATCTTCATAGGAAGTAAGAGATGGCAAGAAATTTGCTAGCAATCACTCTTCAATGAAAAATAAACTTTACAAGATTATACTTGTATATTGTTGAGTTTCTGTGAAAAATTGGGTTATCTTCATTTCACAATCACCTATGTCAAGATAATTTTGTAATTGTAAGAATCACCAACATCTGAAATTAGAATGTTTAATTTTTGTTTAAGAAAACATAAAAAACCAACATTAGTATTTGATAATGCAAAATAAAAAGTAAAATACACTCAGAATAACATTTGAATATATTGGTCAATCTTTCAAATATAAAGGAACTAAAATATTATATTTTCTTTATTCTGCTACTCAGAAACCTCACAGTTTTCAGCCAATATATGTACATGTAAGTGGATAGATAAAGGTTTGGAAATCTCAGAATTTTTATATGTTATCTATTGAGAAAATGTTAAAAAGTGCTTCATCTGTTTACTTGATTGTAATAGGTATTTGTAAAATACAGTTAATGGTGATGAATAAAAAAATCACCATTCATGTAATTTTGCAAATGATTTTAAATATTCATTCAAAATGTTTTCTGGCCCAAAGACTTTGCATTTCTTATCTATATTTCTGAATGGCCCTCCAGTTAGGTTTATTACTTTATATTCTTAAAATGAAAGAAAAAACTCACATGACTACACATTCACCGTCTAAGTGTAGGTTTCAGAGAAAAATCAGTCTATACAGAAATGGAGGTAATCAGTCATCCACCACTGTGTATAATGATGCAAGCTCATCTACCACTAGGAGATAAGAGAGACATCTATTCCAACGTTGGCTTCAGGGGGAATAGAGCCATACTTACTGAAGACCTGTTATGCATCAAGAGAGTATGGCTAAGTACTTGGCCCACATTATCTCATTTAATCTTCACAACTAAATATTTTCTCTGAACATTTTTATTTATTTTTAAAATTTATTTTTCAATTACAGTTAGCATACCATATTATATTAGTTTCAGGTGTACAACATAATGATTAGACATTATATATCTTACAAAGAGCTCATCTCAATAAGTGTAGTATCCATCTAGCATTATATATAATATTTATAACATTACTGACTATATTCTCTATGATGTACTTTATATCCCCATGACTGTTTTTATAACTGGCAATTTGTACATTTTAATTCCTTCCCCTTTTGTACTTACCCCTACTCCCATTTGGTGACCATCAATTTGTTCTTCATATCTATAAGTTTATTTGTTTTGTTTATTTTGTATTTTAGATTCCACATATAAGTGAAATCATATGGTATTTGTCTTTATCTGTTTGACTTACTTCACTTAGCATAATACTCTTTCAGTCCATCCATGTTATTGCGAGTGGTAAGATTTTATTCCTTTTCATGGCTGATAATGTTCCATTGCATATATGTACTACATCTTTATCCATTTGTTTCTTGATAGACACTTTATTTCCATATATTGGCTATTGTAAATAATGCTTCAATGAACATAGGCGTGCATAAATCTTTTCTAATTAGTGTTTTGGATTTGTTTGGGCAAATACCGAGAAGTGGAATTGCTGGGCCATATGGTAATTGTATTTTAATTTTTTGAGGAGCCCCCATACTGTTTTCTATACTGCCTGCACCAATTTGCAATCCCACCAAAATGCCCAAGGTTTCCTTTTTCTTCATATCCTTGACATTAGTTATTATTTGTTGATTTATTGAGCTAGCCACTCAGACAATGTAAGATGATATCTTATTGTGGTTTTTATTTACTTTTCCCTAATGATTAATGATGTTGAGTTTCTTTTTTTATTTCTATTCTCCATTTGTATGTCTTCTTTGAAAAAATGTCTGTTCAGATCCTCTGCCAATTTTTAAATTAGATAGTTTATTTTTTAATGTTAATTTGTATAAGTTCCTTATATATTTTGGGTATTAATGCCATACCATTAGCAAATATCTTCTCCCATTTAGTAAGTTGTCTTTTGTTTTTGTTGATAGTGTCCTCTAATTTTACAAAACCTTTTTAGTTTAAGATATCCCCACTCATTTATTTATTTGCTTTTTTATTTATTTAGCTTACCCTTCCTTGGGGAGACTTATACAAAATATCATTTCTAAAAGCCATGTCATAGCATTTACTGTCTGTGTTTTTTTCTAGGAGTTTTATGGTTTCAGGTCTTAGATTTAATTTATTCTGCATTTGTTTTTGTATATGGTATAAGAAAGTTGCCCAGTTTCAATTTTTTGTGTATGTATCTGTCCAGTTTTCTCAACACCAATTTATTGAAGAGACTGTCTTTATCAACCATTGCATATTTTTACTTGCTTTGTCATAGATTGGTTGAGGAAATAGGCATAGGTTTATTTCTGGGCTCTCTATTCAGTTCCATTGATCCATGTTTCTGTTTTTATGTCAGTAATGCTGTTTTGATTATTATAGTCTTATAGTGTAGTTTCATATCAGATAGAATGATACCTCCAACTTTGTTTTTCTTTCTCAAGATTGCTTTGGCTTTCACAACTGTATTTTGAGATTAATATTATCATTCTTCTCAACAGATGAGGGAAATGAAATTGAAAGGTTAAATTCTTAATACTTGGCAAACAGTGGGATAAAGCATCTCCTATACCAGTGAGAGAGAAATGGAGAAAGAGAGAGAGAGACAGAGAGAGTGGAGAAATTTAAAATTTTTATATGAAGAAATGCATAGTTTCCCATTACTGAAACTTGTGGGATGAGCATTTTCACTGGGATATGGCAGTGAGAAAATATAGCTTATTTACAAGGAATAGAATAATGGAGGAAGGGCGTAAAATAGCAAGAAACTCTATATTTGCATGAAGCTCCAGAAAATTATTATAAAATAACTTTGATAAACATTGAAAAAATTCAAAGGAAGTGAAATAAAGTATTTCTTATAAAACTAAATGACAAATGGCCCAGCACATAAAAAAAAGTAATGTGGATGACTATTTCCTAAAACATTACAAAGTTGACATATAGCCAAGACAGAGTAATTATGGGGAACTCACTAGAAGTTCTATTAGTTTTTATAATTGTCTTGGTGACAATTTAATCTCTCAGAAGGTTAGACCAGAAAACCTCTACTAGTCACTTCATTTTTAAAAACAACGATAGATTGATATGAATTAGTGGCATGAAAATATATAACTATCTTTTATTATCAGTGATGAAAGTATTCACTAAATATACTATTTTGGACTATAGGAAAGTTAATCATCATAAATAAGACAATTTGCACTCCAGGGTAGAAAATTGTAAAAGGTACCACAGGTGAAAAATTATGATAATAAAAAAATCCAGCGAGACAGAAAAATCTAGTTCTTTAGATGGAATGGAAAAAATATTCAGAGTAATTATTAAAGTGCCATACCTCTATAAATAGTAACACAACAGCTATAAAAATGACATATTAAGTTAGTGTCTTTTTATTATCCTATTTATTAGAAAAACCAAAAACTGTTGGCCTTTTGCTTCTGCTTATTGCTTACCTCTAGGGACAAATGATCTAATGAACATAAAAATAGTGTTACCTAAGTGTGATTTCATTTTACTTTTTCTGCTAAGCTCTTCAAAGTAGAAATTGTAAAAACAACATGAATAAGAAATTTGGAATATATGAGAAAATTATTTCCTTGACACTTCAAATGAATTTAAATATTCATATTTAGAATAATTTTACCATAGAGTATTAAAATTTCCTAAAAGGAGACTCATGACATCAACTGTCCTTGAAAAATTATGAATGGAAAGAGGCAGAACAGAAAGAGCTAGAAAAAAATATCTCTACTTTTAGAAAGGGAGGAGTATTGAATATAGATATTGCTGAGTTAAAAGTATTTGTAGGTAGAATTTTATCCAATGTTTAATGAAAAGGAAGAGATAATCACTGGTAATTATAGCAGGTATACTAAAAACAAGTAATACAAAAATAAAAGTAATTTATTTATCCACTTTATTTTCTTTCTGATTCAACATATGTTTACTAAAGAACATGTGCTAGGCAGTAATCTAATTGCTGGAGATATACTAATAATCAAAATAAACAAAAAAATAATACTATACTATAGTTTAATTCTAATTTAGTCATGTAGTCAAAACCCAGGACAAGTGAAATATATAATATATCAGATGATGATAAGTTAGGCCAACCATACATACCATTTTAAATGAGACTATTGTTTTTTTCATATTTCTCTACCATCTCATCATTTTAATATAAATGTCAATTTTGTCCCATTTTTAATGTTTTGGAAAAAACTGAATGCAGGTTGTTTATCATGAGACTCAATGCTAATCAATGCATGCAGTAAAACTACTAGCATGATGAAAAAAAGAAGTTCTATTTACTTTATCCAGTCAGGGCCAAGCTTCTTGAGCTAGGAAAGATCAGATTCCACCCCCTTGTTTATCTGCAGCAACTGGGAATTCAAGAGGCAGTTGCTAAGCCCCTTTCAGCGAATGAGAGCCAGAAGGGTCTTGATGCTATGAGTTTACTTGGCTGTTTGCTTCCAACAGGTTAGGAGTATGGGATAAAGTGACTAAGTCTTACTATGATTTCTATCATCATTCTGCTCATAGAGATTCTTTCTGCCTTACATTCAGTTTAAGATTTTTCAGATTCATATTTCAATTGAACAGATTATTAGCTATTTTTTATTACAGTACAGCTCTGTGGTGGGACATTAGCATATACAGGGCCTGTGATAGCAGTTGAGGTGTTCTTTTTATTTTCTTTTTGGTATATGCTTATGATTTTTTACAGCCCGGCCATTACTCTCCTGCCTTCGAGTGTCCAGTGTGGTATGCCATACAAATGTTTTGCTGCTCATATGATATTTTGTAAGTATTTTATTGATATCTGTATTATTTATGAGTTTTTTTGTGTTTTATATGCAATAAATCAGTTATTAGTTATTCATTTGTGCCCCTTTCCATGTTCTGCTGCAGTGAGTTTAGGTTGGTTTTTAGGTCTCTTATAGCCTACAAAATCAGAATTAAGTGTTTAGATAATGAGGGTTATGCTAATTTAAAATCAAATAGCATCATGAAGTGTGAGAAGTTTTATGATAAGATGTTGAAGGACCAAAATTTGCTGCATAAGATGACTTCATCCAAGAAATATTCATAGTACAATCATGGTGAAATGCAGTCCCCCTCTATGTCTACCTAAGTTTTTGTATGAGTTCTGTCATTGAAGAATAATTGTTAGCTAAATATGTTCATATAATAGAACTTCTTTTATCATCTTACTTTTTCATGAATATGGAATATTACATAACCCCATCCCATTTTTGTCATCCTAATATTTCATTTTTGTCTCAAGAAATATGGTCAGTCTATAATAAATGCTCTTCAGCAAAATAAATAGAAAAGGCAAATAGAGGGCTTTGGCTGTGGATAGCAAATAAAGTACGATTTTAAATAGTGTAGTTATGAGAAGCTTCATGTGAAAGTGATATTTTGGCAAAGACCTGAAGGAAGCAAGGGAGAAAGCATTCTAGATTAAGAGAAGAGTAGGTTTCAACAACCTATCGGGAGTGTTGCCATGCTCAAGAAATAGCACAAGAACACTGGGACTTGGAAAAAAAGTTTCAGAAGATAAATTATGGGAAATAAGGTCAGAGAAATAATTTTGTAGCAAAATAATGTAGGATCCTGTCAGTCATTATAATTCCTGGCTTTTTTGTGAGATGAGATGTTATTGGATAATTTTGTCAGAGAAACAACATGATTTGTCTTAGTTTTACCAGACTTACTCAGCTATTGCATAGTGAATAATCTCCAGGAGTGTAACGAGAAATAAGAGGCCAATTAGTAGAATGAAATGTTTCAGACAAGAGAATGTAGTGACTTGTTCAGTGATAGTCGTGAAAATGTTGAGAAGTGGTGAAACTCTATATTTATTTTGAAAGTAGGGCTGAAAAAGTGTGCTTTATATTGGGTGTAAGATATAAGACAAAGAGAGGAATCAGAGATGACATAATATTTTTTGTATAAGCAACTAGAAGCTATAGATTTACTGTTAACTGAAATGAGAAACAATGTAAGAGGAGTAGGATAAGAAAGGAAGATGGGTTTAAATATCCCATTTGAGATACCTATTAAATATATGAGTGGAGACATTGAATTGGTAGTGAGAACTATGAGTCTGAAGTTGGAGTAAGGTGTGACGAAAACATACACATTTGGGAATTTTTAATGTACAGAAAGCATATGAAATCATTGACCTGAATAACATCAACAGAAATAGGTAGGGTAAAAAGAAGAGATTTAGGGACTCAGCCCAAGATTACCTTTAACAGTAAGAGTGGAAGAAAGAGAAGGAACCAAGAAATGATACCATGATGAATTTTCAAGTTATATGAGAAAAAAAATCAGAACAATGTGTGCTCTATAAGGCCAGTAAAGAAAGTCATTCAAAGAAGTGAGAGTGATCAATCCTGTCCTATGTTGCTGAGTCAAGAAAGAAGCTGATGGAAGATTAAGTATTCCTTCGGTCATGTACTGCTTATTTGTCACCTTGACCAGGGACATTGTGGTAGAGTGTTTGGGGCAAAAAATACTAAAATATGTGGAAATTTTTATATAGAGAGACATTTTATGATTCCTTAAACATTCTTCTGGACAATAGTTAGCACTGTGTGATCATTGTGCCTTTATAGCTAGTTAAACAGTTATACCCATAGAGTGTTGAAACCTGGACTAATTTCAAATTGGAGGGAGGTTTGTAAAGACTGGTTGTGAGGCTTTGTGTTTTATTTTATCCTAGTCAACCTTACATAAAACATGGACAAAATCATGGAAGATAAATCTATCAAGTAGAAAAAAAAATACAAACCCAAGAAGACTAATAAGTGTAATTAATGTCAGGATACAATTAGAAAAAAATTCAAAAAGCATAAATATGGGACAAAATTTGAAAAGTAAAATTTAGCATGAATAAATGTCAAATTCTATATTTATCTTTAATAAATCTTATACATGTTGATTTTTGGGAAGAAAAGTCTAATTCTAGTTCATCAGTAAGATGAAGAATTTAGTAGTTTATAAATTCCATATGACCAAATGATATGAAAAGCTAATGAAATGAAGTGTAAGAATGTACTAAAAAATTACACAGAATTGGAAAGAAGATATCTATTAAGTTTTATGTTGTTATTTAATGTATAATTTACACAAAACATTAGTTTCAGGTTTATGATGTACTGATTCAATATTAGTACGTATTGAAAAGTGATCAGCACAGTAAGTCCTGTTAAAATTCATCACCATACATAGTTACACATTTTTTTCTCATAACTTTCAAGATCCACCCTCCTAGCTACCTTCAAATATGCAATACAGTATTATTAATTATAGTCACCATGCTGTACATTAGATCCCTATGAATTATTCATTCTGTAACTAGAAATTTGTACCTTTTGACCTCCTTCACCCATTTTGCCAATGCTTACCTCCCACCTCAGGAAACCACAAATCTGTTCTCTATATCCATGACCTTAGGTTACTTTTTTTTTTTTTTGCTTTGTTTTATATTAGCTTTCATACGAGTGAGATCATATGCTATCTATCTTCTTCTGACTTATTTCACTTAGCATAATGCCCTTAAGTTTCAACCATATTCTCCCAAATGGCAAGATTTCATCATTTTTTATGGCTAAATTTTACACACACACACACACATATATACATATACATATATATGTGTATGTGTGTGTATATATCATATATATGTGTATGTGTGTATATATATACCATATATATGTGTATGTGTGTATATATATATCATATATATGTGTGTATGTGTGTATATATATCATATATATGTGCATATGTGTGTGTATATATTTATCATATATATGTGTGTATGTGTGTGTATAGATATATCATATATATATATGTCAGACCACACACACACACACACACACACACACACACACACACACACACATATATATATATATATATATATATATATATATATATATATATATAATCGTCTGACAATTAATTTCACAAACTCATCCTAGAAAAAGTGCTACATACCTCATTGTTGAATATCACTATGGTTAACTCTGAAGTGCTCCCCTTGGGAAGCTGTGCACCGATGTCAGCACCTAGACTCCCTTCATAGCAATTTTAATTTTGGAACTCTTTCTGGAATCGCCATTAGAGCTATCGTAGTATGACTCTTGATGTCCAGAATATCACAAAAATGTCTTCCTTTTGATATTTCCTTTATCTGTGGGTAAAGAAAAAAGTCACAAGGGGCAAGATTAGGTGAATAGGGAAAGTGTTCCAATATAGTCATTTATTCATTGGCTAAAAACTCCCTCACAGACAGTGTTGTATGAACTAGTGCATTATCGTGATGCAAGAGTTGTGAGTTGCTGGCAAGAAGTTCAGGTCATTTTTATCGAACTCTTTCACGCAGTCTTTTTAACACTTCAAATAGTAAACTTGGTTAACTGTGCAATTTGTACAAATTTATAATGAACAATCACTCTGATTCTTAATTTGGACTGACAGGACATTTTTGGTCTTGGGAGAATTGGCTGACTTTCATTATGCACTCTGACGAGGTATTTCAGGGTTGGATTGGCACACCCACAGCTCCTCACCAGTGATAACATGGCCCAGAACACCATCTTGCCTCTCCAAGTGATGTTGGCAAACTTGGACTCTTTTTTTGCTTTTGTTCATTGGTGAGCTCCTTCAGGACCATTTTTGTACACACGTTTCTAAGGCCAAGGTTTTCCTAACTGTCTCTCTCTCGATGTTTACTTAGTCTGGTATGCTTCACAGTCAGGTAATGATTTTTAAACACAATACAACAAATTTTTGCAATGTTTTTATCAGTTCTGCTCCTTAATGGCCACCCTGACCTCTCTTCATCAGTGATGCTTTCTCTCCTGCCAGAAAAATGTTTAATCCATTTTCTTCATGGCATTATTCCCATAAAAGTAGACTAATATGTCGCTGATTTTGCCAAGTTGAACAAGAAATTTAATGTTTATTCATTGATTTATTTCAAGCTTCAACATTCTCAAGACGGTGCACAAAAACACACAACAATAATGAACACCACTCAGCAAGACACCACCACATGTCGACATGAACACAGTTATGAGACACAGATATACTAAGGTTATGAAACCTTATTAAATTGTTTGTACAGTGCTGCTAATGTAAGCACACAGTGGCAAGTTTGTGAATTTAATTATCAGACTATATATATATATACACACACACACACACACACACATACACACATACACATGGACACATGCAGGATCTGGTAGCAGTAACACTCAGATTTGAATTATAATTTTATTACAAAATATAACCATACATGCTATGGTTACACAAATAGTTCCCTTTTATATGAGCTTGTAATCTATACCAAATCATTTATTTCAAAATTATAAATCAAGTCCGAGTATTACTTCTGGCAGAATATATATTTTTTCTTTTCTTTTTTTTCTTTATCCATTTATTCATTGATGGACATTTAGGATTGTTTCCATGTCTTGAATATTGTAAATAAAGCTGCAATAAACATGGCAGTGTATATATGTTTACAAATTAGTGTTTTCACTCTTTCTAGATAAATACCAGTAGTGGAATTGTTGAATCATATGTCAGTTCTATAATTAATTTTTTGAGAAACCTCCATACTGTTTTCTGTGGTAGTGCAACAACCTACCTTCCCACTACTTGTACACATGTATTTCCTTTTCTCCACATCCTCACCAGCATTTATCTGTTGTCTTTTTAATAATAGCCATTCTAGCAGGTATGAAGTGATATCTCATTGTACTCTTGATTTGCATGTCCCTGATGATGAGTAATGTAGAGCAGCAGTCTCTCACCTTTTGGCACCAGGAACCAGTTTGATAGAAGACAATTTTTCCACGAAACAGGGATGGAGGTGATGAGCATGCACAATTCACAATAGGGTTTGCTTTCCTATGAGAATCTGATGCTGCCACTGATCTGACATAAGGTGGAGCTCAGGCAGTAATGTGAGCAATGGGAAATAGCTGTAAACATAGGTGAAGCTTTGCTCCCCTGCCACTCACCTCCTGCTGTACCACCCAGTTCCTAACAGGCTACGGACCAGTACTGGTCTATGATCCAGGGGTTGGGGACCCCTGATGTAGAGCATCTTTTCATATACCTATTGACCATTTGCATGCCTTCTTTGGAAAAATGCCTATCCAGATTCTCTGCCCATTTTTTTATTCAGGTTGTTTGGGGATTTTTTGCTATTGAGTTACATGATTCTTTATATATTTTGAATATTAACCCATTATCAGATTTTGATTTGTGGATATTTTCTTTCACACAGTGGGTTGTCTTTTCATTTTGCCAATTTCTCTTTTAGTTTAAAGTAGCACCACTTGTTTATTTTTGCATTTGTTGCCTTTACTTTTGGTGTTAAATTCAAAAATATTATTCCAAGATTTATGTCAAGTAGCTTAGCCTGTTTTCTTCTAGGAGTTTTATGGTTTCAGGTGTTACATTCAAGTCTTTAATCTACTTGAGTTAATATATTTTGTGTGGTGTAAGATAGCGATGCAGTCTTACTTTTTAAGGATTTCTTCTAGAACTTAGAAAAATTAGACCAGTTGTGAAAAACAATGTGTTGTTAAAGTACACAGTTCAAGAGAGTTATTGGCAAACTAAAGTGCATTTTATAAGTAGCAGTTCTGACTAATTAAGATACCAGATCAGTTTATGTGTTTACACTCATGAATAACATGACTTCTGTGAATTATTAACAAAACTTAACTGAATAAAAATTCAATTTTCTGTAGCATAGACTCTGGAAAATGCCATGTTGGAGAAAAAATAAGTGTATTCCAAAGAAAATACCACTTGCTGGGGAAGAAAAAAAGATGGGAATAACTTTTTAACTTTAAATATCTGAATAGTTGCATAGAGCTGTGTAATGTGGAAGGTCATATTTACTCTCTTTAAGGCAGAGAAGTAAATACTACAAAATATAGGTTTTCACTCAACATAAAAAAGTTGACAATTTGAGTTATTTTATAAAGTTATAAAATCTTCATCACTGAAATATTCAAGAACTTGCACATTTTGATGAGCACAAAACAGAAGAATTCTCAGAATGGTTTTTCTAGAATTTTTCTTGTGATCAATGACATATCTAATTATTCTTTACGATAATTTCCAAATTTCAGATGGTTGATTCATGGCGGTTAATAATTTTCTTCTAATAATACTCAATAAAGAACATTCTGAGCTATCCTCTTACCACTCCCAAATTAGTGAGAATGGGCTCATACTTTTTATTTTTTATTTTACTTAAGTGAAATACACTTTAGAAGAAAACAATTTAAAAAAATTCTGAATACAAATTAATTTCTATACTAGATTCATTTTTTAAATTGACACTTTTATGGATTATATGGTCAGCATTTTTGCTCTCATTTTCAGCATTAAATTTCTTTATGCTTATTTCCTAATATCTATGGGGTAATTCTCTTTATAGGATTATTCTTTTATACTTGGCTCACTGAGATAGGTTTTGTATCTGTCTTAAACTATAAATACTTAATTAAAAATCTAAAATTAATATAAAATAATATCGAATGTGAACTGTAATTAAATTTGCTTAAAAAGGGGGACAAGATAAAGGCCAATAAATAGTTCAAATGTCTAGGTATAAAACAAACAAACAAAAAAACAGAAAATGTTTTAAGAAAGTCTAAAATCTTAATGCACATGTACACAGACACAAATACATCCCTATCTATATGTTTTCTTAGTGGTTAAGAACCAGTGCACCGTCAGGTAACCTCACTGGATTCTGGGTATTGTTAAACAAAACAAATGCTTTGTATAATGAACTGGA
Source organism: Lyroderma lyra (assembly GCA_004026885.1). Lineage (NCBI taxonomy): Eukaryota > Metazoa > Chordata > Mammalia > Chiroptera > Megadermatidae > Lyroderma > Lyroderma lyra. The sequence continues at coordinate 34,175 of PVJL010007405.1, read as the reverse complement.
GATTTGGAAAAGCATATGTTCTTATCTGGCCAAGTTTAGCAAGAAAAAATACAGTGTAGTGTGACATAAAAAGTATATTGCAGTATTTCTTTCGAGTTCACCTTTATATGTGGGGTGACAGGATGTCCCATTTTTAAACGGGACAGAAAACAACAGTACTGTCCCATTTCAAATAGTGTGTATGGTCAGCCTGGTCTCACTGAGCTAAATTCAAGGTGTCAGTGGGCTGACCATATGTACTGTTTAAAATGAGACAGAACTGTCGTTTCCTGTCCTGTTTAAAGCAGGACATCTGGTCAGCCCATTATATGTGTTAAAATATTATAAAACTATAAGAAATAATTAATATACAAGTATGGGGAGTAATTTGGAAAGTTCTTACTTCCCGGTGGTTTTTTCTTAAGCAGACACTTCACAGAATGACCCCTCTGAAATTTCTATTTCACTTACAGAAAAATGCATTTCGCAATGACTCTTTTTCTTCAGTTTTAGCCAGAACTTAATGCAATCTCCCTGTTATCTGTGCATACAAGTATAATAAAAGAAACTAATCCTATAAAGCTTTCCCATAAGTAAATATTTAGTCAGTAAAATTACTCAGGATCATATTTCTGGATCTGGCTGTTCCCTTAGTGCATAAGTTGTTGCTCATATACAAAGTTACCAATGATAGCAGCAACACAGCTTCTAAATTTTATCATAATACTTTCAAGCTGACCCCAAACCACCATATACTTCAAGCATTTGGATCAATGATTGGAGATATGAAGATGTTCTACCTTTTTGGGTGACACTTGGGATACCAATATTCTAAGTGCATGCAAGGGCTATCTGGAAAGCAGCCAGCCATGTAACATGAAAAATAGAGGATTATGGCAGGATTTTTTTGAACAGCCCTTGTATAAATGAAACATTCTAATGCCCTCCCTTGGCTGTGTGGAGAGTTCATTCCTCTTTTATTAGTGAAATAAAATTGCTGATCATCTCAAACCAGCAGCATATTTCTCAATCTTCCCTTAAAATTTCTCCACGAGTTTTCATAAAGGTAAACATTCTGAAAAAATATATGTAAATATCAGATCCAGTTCTCCAAAACACCCAAACCTCACAGTGTGTATCCAACTGACATTTATGTGTCAGTATATAGTTAATGTACTTGGGGCAAAAATTGACCTAGTGCTTATCTCTGGCCCAGCTGGGCTCACAGAAAGGCTTAATTTTGATGCTTTAAATAACTAAACTCTTAAAAAGAAAAGTGCTTTCATTGGAAAATAGAAACATTATTAAAAAGCAAGTGAGTGACCACTTCCACCCAGTAATCAGGAAAAGAGTTTACTGTCCTTTGTGTCTCAGATTGAAACTACTTCAGTAAGATGAAAGTTTCCTATTAAAATAAGAGTTTCCCTGCCAATAAATGTGGGTCTAAGAGATTTTCAAAGGTTGTCATTTCATTCCAGCAAAAAATATTATCCACTTCTTCTATCAGGTGGAAATTTGAAGGTGGCTGTTGCATTGCTTTGGATTAAGTTATATTAAAAATGGAAGCAGTAGTTGAATCACGTAGGTTAAGAATAAGCCAATATTAGAGAGATAAGCCAAAGGGTCTCTCTCTCTCTCTCTCTCTGTCTCTGTCTCTCTTTTCATTTTATGCAGCTTTGTATCAGAGGGAGAGCTCTCAATTCGCTTTCTTAATTCCACTCCCAAAGCCACTGCCTCATTTTCCACCCCACCACCTTTCTTAAATAACGAAAGCATCTTGGCAGAAATGTAAATCAGGCATATTGGAAATATACAGAACATGTGTGTGCACATGTGAGTGTGTATGTGTGTATTCTTAATGAATATACTCTTTAGTCTTTAGATGTAAACCATAACCTTTGTTCAAAATAGTGTTTTTTCCAAACATACCACATACTGAAACAACTTTAAGAAGAGATTTCTTTTCCACCGTGCTCAATTGTTGGTTCTTTTTATTTGTGAGATTATAAAATAGTTAATAATGAAAATCAGTTATGTAACTGTTTAAAATAAATTCCCACCTTACTCAATTCTATTTAAAATATTTACTTTGTAATTAAACTGGATGACAATCTGATAATATGATACATAATTCAATAATTTTATTTTGTATTATCTGTACAAAATTATTTTTTGTTATATGGTGGCTAAGTAAATTGCACTATTGAACATGCAAAACAGCTTTTTATTTAGGTTATTTAATAAATTACTTAGACTGTAGTTCAATGCAATAATATTTTTTTCAATAAAAGCTTAATAGTATGAGTGTTAGTCATGTATTTCTAACAAGAAGCATACCAAAATTTAAGAACAAATTAAAGACCAAAATGGTATAGAATTATTCTGTATTTTACACTGGTGAATTTAAAATGCATTTAACATTTTATTTATTACTGTATATATTTATATTATATATTTAAAGACTGGGATTTCTTAGACTATTTCTTAAAATTTTAGTGTTATAAAATAAAGTTGTTTTGCTCAAGCTGAAAATAAACATGACTTTAAAAGTTCTATAGAAGTATTCTTTGTTGAACTGTATTTTACATATATTATGTGACATTTCTGTTTCTATTTTTGTCTACTTAAAAAACTGTGATCTAAAACTTTGTAATGTTCTAACCAAGTTCTATAAGTTTTCAGAATGAATTCACTAACTGATAATATAATATAAATATGGTGGCTTTCACATTTACATTATTTTAAATGTAAAGCTGTAAAAATACTTTAATTAGTAATTATTCTCAGGACAGCTCACTAGGGAATCTCTTTATTCAAGCATGACCAATAATGTGGTAACATGACTTGAGATAACACTTAATTGTCACTCATTTCATTTTCTTTATTTATCGTTGCCCTCCCCAAGACAAACAGTATAAGCCCTCATCTACTGGACTTTAGTATGGTACAATCTGTCCAAAATTTCAAATCTTATGTTCCTAGAAATGACCACTAGATGCTCTCTTGTTCTTGAATCATCCTAACTCTTCCCTTTACCCTCCAACAAGCTTTAACCAAGTCCACAATGTCCTTGCTACCGCATTTTGATTGGATGCCCTGTTACTACATGTGCATTAATGAAAAATACTTTGCCATGTACTCTAACCCAGTGGTCGAGTCCAGGCTTTCAGTGGAGAAATGTTTCAGTTGCTATCATCTGCCTCCTTAGACTTCTACCCTATATTCTCTATTTCTATGTTGGATTCTTTATTAGAATCCTGCGAAGTTATCAAGGATAACCTTTGACACAATACACATACATGTAAACACAAGCAAATACACATGCAGATGCATACATACATTGATTTTTGTCAGAGTCATGACAGAAACTCTCTTTCTTAATTAATTAAAATGTCACCATTTACTGATTACATATTACGGGCCAGACACTGTTCAGCTCATGTCCTTCCCACTAGCTATATTCCTGGATTCCCTCTGAGCAGGAAAATAAATTTCTATTGAAATAAAAGGAGATGTTATTACTAATTACACTGAGACATAGAAGCAAATGGTGATGTATGGTCTGTATACTCAATGCCTGCCCCTCCCTAATGTATAAACCTTCTGCCATGTCTGAACGTTGTTTATCTTTGATATCATTATGGAAATTTTTGTTACGGACATAAAATGAGTTTCACATAATCTTGAGGTTGAGTTCTTTTATTACAGCTGGTAGAATTGAGTCAATTCCCAGTGGCATTTTTTTTTTTTTATGCTTTGAATCATAGAGATAAAACTTAGCAGAACTTTTGTGAAGTTACACAGCAATAAACAAATGAAAGCTACTCAGCAGGCTGGCACACCCATGAGAATGCTATGCTATTTAAAGAAACTTTATGTGAACAACTGAAAAATTAAAAATTTTCTTTACATTCATTTTATCAGAGAGATAATTCAAAGACATAGTATTTTGATTATTTGGCCTGGTTATAGCATGACATATTCAAAGGAAGGATTAAAGCCCAATGTCTCTTGAAGGGATTGCTTCATTCATTATCAAGACATTTTAATAAACATCTGTGATTTATCATTAGTTATTCAGTCTGTGGGAAAATTGATTTCTTTCACATTTCTAAAATAAGAAACTAAAAATAATTTTGTAAAAATAATTTATTAGAAAATAACTGGAATATAATTTTTCCTTTTTAAATTTATTCATTCCTTGAATAGTTATTAGGGATATTATAAAACAAAGGAAAAATTAAATGATGAGTGGAAAAAGTAAGTGGTGAGTCTAGTCATTTTAGATTATTTTTTAATCTGGACATTTATCATTATCTGTATCCACTAACATCGACTATCACTAAACTCAATTTAGAACACTGAATTCACATTACCTAATCAAAGCTTAAACTTCCTTTATCTTGACTTAATTATAATTTTTATATAAGCATACAAGTAAATTTTAGGATTGTACAAATTTCATAAAGCCTACTGATTTTCATAATTCTAATCCAAAGTCAATACTTTTACAGAATTGAAACCTCAGTGTTCTAAATAAATAAAATAAAATAGTCTGGCATATTTGAATTTCAGGAAATGAATTCAAACACATTGTATTTAAAGTACTCAAGACAAGAGATGAATGCAAGTATCACATTCTAATCAGCCACAACATTCCTGAGAAAGTTCCCTTTCAAACCCCATAATACTCAATCTATTCACAATGACAAAAATCCCTTCTTGACCTTTTCGTTAAGATCAAATGTAGCACAATGGCATTTATTTACTCTTCTTATTTGAAAAGATTTCTTCTTTTGACTAAAACACTGTGTACTTAATTTTTCTTAAGTCTGACTGGTTTCATGTTTGTAGTTTGTTTTTTTCTTGAAGCTTTCTTATACTTCCAATTTTTAAATGTTAGAGTAAACCAGGGCTTAGTACTCAGACATCGTCTTGTCTCTTAGATACACACTACGTCCTGATTCAATATCAGGCTTTAAAAAGTTTTCATACACTGATTATCAACTTTATACCTTTAGGTGTGACTTTCCTTTAACCTTTGCACTTGTTTATTCAATAACTTACTCAAAACCTCCATTGAATGTCTACTAGTAATCAGGAAGTTAATGTTCAAAAACAAAAACAAAAACTTCTGGTTTGCTTTTATAAGCCCTTTCCTTTCCCAGTGCTTCACAACTCGCTAAAGAGCTCCTTCAGATCCCCGTGTTCTCATTTAAACTCTTGAACATTCTTTTGGACCTCTTTCTCTCTCTTGCATTTCACATCCTTATTACCGACCTATCAGTATATCTTGCCAGGTGTACCTTCATAATATATCCCAAAACTGACCTCTTCTCATGATCTCCGTTGCTGCCATCTTAGTATATTCATCATCATCTCTCACCTGTAATATAGCAATAACCTCCTACCTGGTCTCCCTGCATGTCGTGTTCCTAGAGCCTAATGCACAGAGAGAAGACAGAGTGCAATCGTAAAAATAGAAATATCTTAAATAGTTTCACATTACTTTTAGAATAAAATTCAATGTTCTTACAATAGCCTTTAAGGACCAATGTTATCTGACTTCTAATTATCTATACAACTTCATCTTTCTTTGTCTCGTGATCACTCTGATCACGTATACCAGCGGTGCCCAACCTTTTTGGCACCAGGGACTGGTTTCATGGAAGACAATGTTTTCAAGGACCAGGGTGGGGAAAATGGATTTGGGATGATTCAAACTCAATAAATGTATTGTGTGCTTTATTTCTATCATTATTATTATTATTATTATTATTATTATTATTATTATTATTATTACATTGTAATATATAATGAAATAACTATACAACTCACTTGCCACAATAAAGCCTGCCACCAGATGCATCTTAATTGTCACTTGCCACTCACTGATAGGGCTTCGATATGAGTCTGCAAGGAATTAATTTATTACTGTCTCTGTGCAGTCAAACCTCTCTACTAATGTTAATCGCATTTGCAACTGCTACCCAGCATCCCTGCCTCAGCTCCACCTCAGATCATTAGGCATTAGATTCTCATAAGAGGTGCAACCTATATCCCTCACGGGCACACAGTAGCGTTTGTGCTCCTATGAGAATCTAATGCTGCCACTGATCTCACAGCAGAGGGAGCTCGGGCAGTAATGAGAACAATGAGAAGGACTGTAAATGCAGATGAAGCTTAGCTGGCCTACCCTCTGCTCACCTCCTGCTGTCTAGCTTGGTTCCTAACAGGCCATGTACTGGTACTGGTCTATGACCTGGGGGTTGGAGACCCCTGGGATAAACCATACATTTACCATACAGAGCCTTTGCGTTTGTTGTTTTTCTCTGATAGAATGCTCTTTCTTCCTGTAATCTCATGATTCCTTTCCTCTTTCATTCAGGTGTTTTTATTATACAAATGTATCCTCCTCAGAGAGCCTTTTCTTAGTCACCCAATCTAAAAGAGTATCTACATTGTTATTCATACCATTAACCTTAAATTATTTCTTATAATTACTAAGCTATTGTACATTTAGTTTTATATTTGTGCATATATGTGTTTGTACACACACACACACACACACACACACACGTATAGTATCTTCCTGGAAATAAACTATTTGAGAGGAGGAATTTTATGAGCATACCATTTTTTCCTCTCTTGTTCAATACTATTTTTTCAATCTCTTAGAATTACACTGGGAATATAGTAGTCACTATATAAACATTTGTTGATAAATACAATGAATTCATGAGTTGAAGAAGATTCTCAGCTTGTTAGGAGGTTTGAAGTCATGTTATTTTACTGAGTACTAGTGTACAACATTTAATGCAATTTATTAAAAAAGTTACAATTTGGAAATTAAAGTTTATATTTTGAACCAAAGAGAGATGTGGAAAAAACTCTTTCGATTAATTGAAAAAAAATTTGTTAAACTAGGGGTTTTGGTTAGTTGTTATTTTAATTTTTAAACGATCTATAGGTCATGATATATTTCCCTGAAGATGTAAAATTTATAGACATATATAAAGTGTTAATTCATACTTTGAAGTTTTCATTGGTTTGTAAAATTATTTATTATACAACCTTTATAAATTCAGAGATTGTATTCAATCCAATCGGTCAGAGGTTGATAATCAATATTGTTTGGGTGCATATTTCCACTCCATACATAATGCTTCCACTGCTCTCTCTTCAAGTGGCAGAACGAGCTGGAAGTTCTCTGGAGAGTGATTTCCTAAATCATTCAATTCATATATATACATGAAGTAGCTACTACATGTAAGACACAGATATAGCAGTACATAAATATTCCAAAAGCCCTGCTCCTAGGGAGCTTACATTTTGGTGGAGGAGGAAGAAAACCAACAAAATAAATAAACAAAATATGTGTTTGGATAACAAATAAGTGTGAAAGAAGTAAATGGCAGCCTGTACACAATAGAAGAGCTCTGTTTTGTTCCCCAAACCGTGTTTGTTCTATTACATAAAATAGTATAAGATAGAAAGTTCTGTCTGGGTAATTAATGATGCTTGTTTGTCTGGTGTCACCTTCAAAGAAGGATGGGAAGTTGAGGAAAGGCCATCTCTCTTAAATGTGCAGAGAATCTTGTAAAGTAATCCCTAGTTTCACACGTGTTAAGCATATCCTGACTTTGCGACTGGGATATTGTGATTACACTAGTTCACAATCTGTTAATATTGAATAATTCAAAATGTGATGGACATGCACAGGAGAGAAAATAATGACATACGGACTAGTGACATATTACATGGACATAAACATGCTGTGGTTGGATTTTTTACTGCTGTCGCCAGCAACTAATGCATGTCAGAAAGGGAAAAATCTGATTTCTGAGAATGACGTATGAAGTTGTCTTTTGAGATCTTTGCTTTAGAAAAGTAGTTTTACATGAGGCAAACTTCTAGCTTTTGGCAAACTCTCCAGAGAAATTTCACTTCATTAAGAGTATCGGCACTCCAGGATTTGCTGCCATGTGTTTTAACTAGTTGCTTTATTTATTAAGGTATAACTGTTTTATGTCTTTTATATGCAGCCATTTTCTCACATTTTATAGCTAGCAGCTCTTTACTAGCCTTTTTTTTTTGTCTGTTATCCCATTTGTTTCTTTTTTTTCTCACTAACTTGAGTAATAGCTGGATTGCTTTTTGTCCTAAGTCGAAGAATAGAATAAAAATAGTAAAAGCATCCTGTGTGAAAACCTGAACTACCTGGGAAAGATTTCTTCCTGATCTCTGATTGGTTGTCTTTGCCATTGATAAAGAAATTTATTATCGATAAAGTCTGGATGATAAATGAAACTTTTTAGCTACATTGTCATACAGGCAAAGGTATCTTTTGAGTCTACATCCAGTGTTTCTATTAATACTTGGACATCATAATTTGAATTGCAGCACCAGCCTTGGGTTCTTTGTTTCAAATTGAGCTGTCTCACCTTCGTGGCAACATAGGGTCGGTTCTGTCACTACTAATACACGTTTCAGTTCTTCAGGCTGATTTCTGACCTGTCCCTGAAGCATTACACCAGCCATCCTGGGCATGCCTCTTCTTCTGTTTCTTAGATATTCTGTCTCCATCAATTTTCCTCACGTGTCAATCCTGTCAGTTGAGTTTTCACAATCACTGTGTCAAATTCAAAGAAGCAAATACATCATGAAACTTGACCAGTGGGGATTTTACTCTTCCTCCTGAGGTTGTATGGGTGATATTTGCATTAGAATTTAGTGAATGGTTGTGACATAAAAAAAGTTCTCAAGTTGACAATACACTGTAGAGTTGTATGCCTGAAACCTATGTAATCCTTGCTAACAGATGTCACCCCAAAAAGTCTATCAATAAAAATGAATTAAAAAAAACAAAAAACGTTCTCACTGTGCTCGCTTGGGCAGCACATATACTAAATAAGTTCTCATGAATTGGAAGTGTTTCTGACAACACTGTTACTTTGCTTACTTTAGTCTTGATGTATGAAATTGTGCCAGGAATAGTGTTTCTCATTAAGAGACAATACATTAAGATTCCAATCTGTGGGGGCCTGTCATTAAAGAAAATTTTAAGGAGAAAAGCATTTAAATATTTTTATAGAAGATGTAGCTAATCCAGAAGTTACCAGTGTTATTCATGTTTCCTCAGTCAAGGTGTGCAAATAAGTATCAGAAAAGAGCATAGCATCCATAGTTGACTATCAGTTTAAAAGACCTGGTCACAATCTGTTCGACTCCTCTAGACCCACAAGAATAATAAAAACATTTCTTGGCTATGCCAGGACTGTCAAGCTCTGGAACACCCTATGTTTTTGCACCCCACTTATTTTTTTTACTTAGTATTTTAATAACTCTTTCTGTCATGCTACATTGTTTTTTAAATAGCATTTTCAATTACACAGAAAATTGCATGGACTGAATGTACCATAATTTATGCAACCGTGCCCCATTTTATTGCTATTTAGACTCTCCCTTAGCTTTTTGCTAATATAAATGATGCTTCAGTGAACATTTTCATAGATGTTTTCTATTCTTATCATTGCTGATTTAAATTTAGTTCTTGAAAATGGGATTAAAGTACATACATATTACTGTTTCTTTATATACTACCAAATTGACTTCCAATGAGTTTTGTCAAGGTCAGAAATACATTATCATCTTTAACAATGATGTGCTATAATTCACTAAACTTTTCTTTCTTCAATTATTATTATTACTGTTATTATTATTCCATTTATATTATTATGATGCCATAATCATAGGGCAACTTAAGATAAATAGAATGTGTGTTCTTCTTTCCTTCTACATTTTTATTTTTATTTAACTTTGGCTACTTCTTCTAGTTTTATTGCAATATAAATGACATAAAAACTACTGTATAAGTTTAAGGTGTATAGCATGATGTTACTTACCTATATTGTGAAATGATTACAGTAAGTGTAGTTAACATCTATTGTTTCATTTGGACACAAAAGAAAGGAAATGTTTTCCTATGTGATGAAAACTCTCAGGATTTACGCTCTTAACATTTGTATATGCCATATGGCAGGGTTAAATACAGTCTTCATTTTGTACATTACATTTCTAGTACTTATTTATCTTATAACTGAAAGTTTATACCTTTTTATCACTTTTCTCCATTTCCCCTTTCTACTACCCTCACCTCTGGTAACCACAAATCTGATCTCCTTTTCTGAGTTTGATTTTTTGTTTTTGTTTTCTTTTTTCTTTTCTTTTTTAGATTCCACATATAAGTTAGGTTATATAGTATTTGTCTTCCTCTGTCTGACTTATTTCACTTAGCATAATGCCCTCAAGTTCCATCCATGTTGTTGCAAATGGCAGTATTTTTTCCCTTTTAAAAATTGAATAATATTAATATTTAATTCTGTGTACATGTGTGTGTGTCACATTTTCTTTATCCATCCATTCAACAATGGATATTTGGGTTGTTTTAATGCCTTGGTTACTGTGAATGATGCTGCTTTGAACATTGGGATGCAGACTTTTCAACATAGTGGTTTCCCTCAGACATATTCCCAGACGTGGAACTACTGAATCATATAATAGTTCTACTTTTAATTTTTTGAGTAAACTCCACAGTTTTCCATAGTGTTTGCACCAATTTATAATCCCAAAAGCAACGTACAAGTGTTTTTTCTTCTCTACATTATTACCAGATGGTCTTTTCTCTTTTTGATGGTAGCCATTCTAACATGAGTAAAGTGATATCTTATTGTGGTTTTAATTTACATTTTCTTAGTGACTAGTTATGTTAAGCATCTTTCATGTACCCCTTGGCTATTTGCATATTGTTTATGGAAAAATATCTACTCAGATCCATTGCCAATTTTTTTTGACTGTTGTGTTCTATGAGTTCTTTATGTATTTTGGATATTAACCCCTTATCAGATATATGGCTTGCAAATATTTTTCCCACTTTGTAGTTTGTCTTTTCATTTTCTTGATCATTTCTTTTGGGGTGCAGAAGCTTTTTAGTTTGATAATTTTATGTGCTTATTTTTTACTTTGTTGCTTATGCTTCAGGTGTCATTTCTAAAAATCAATGCCAAAACCCATGCCAAGAATTATTTTCCCTATGTTTTTTCTGGGATCTTTTATGGTTTCTGTTCTTATAGTTCTTCAATCCATTTTGAGTTAATTTTTGTGAGTGGTATAAGATAAGGGCATAGTTTCATTCTTTTACCTGTTAATATCCAATTTTTCAAATTATTGAAGACACTAGACAGTCTTTTTTCCATTGATTATTTTTGACACCCATGTCAAATATTAGTTAACCATATGTCTTTATTTCTCAGCACTTGATTCTCTACCATTGATTTACGTGTCTGTTCTTATGCCAAGACCATAGTATTTTGATTATTATAATTTTATAATATAATAATATCAGTAAGTATGATGCCTCCTGCTTTATTCTTCTTTCTCAGAATTGCTTTGGTGTTCTGTAAATGCATATAAATTTTGAATTACTTTTCTACTTCTCTAAAAAACGCCATTGGAAATCTTGATAGGGATTGCGTTGAATCTATAGTTGGTGTTGGGTGCTATGGACATTTTAACAATAATAATTATTCCAATCATGAACATGGAATACCTTTCCATTTATTTGTGTCTTTGATTTCTCTTTTTTTTTAATTGTTAGGTTAATTAGGGTAGCATTAGTAAAACTTGCATGGGTTCCAGGTGTACAATTCTACAATACATCATCTATATGTTGTGTTATGTGTTCATCACCCAGAGTCAGTTCTCTTTCCATCACCATATATTTGACACCCCATCCTTCTCTCCCACTGCCCTCCCCAATACCCTCAGATAACCCACTAACCACTAAACTATTGATTGTATCCATGAGTTTTTGTTTCTTTGTTGCTTTCAGCTTTGTGTTCCACAAATGAGTGAAATCATTCTTAGCGTTTTCTGTCTGGCTTATTTCGCTTTGCATGATGGTCTCGAGGTCCGTCCATGTTGTGTCTTTGATTTCTTCTATCAGTGTTCTATAGTTTTCAATATAGAGAGCTTTCACTTCCTTGGTTAATTTTCTTCTTAAGTATTATATTGTTTTGATGTTATTTTAAATGTGGGTATGTTCTTTGTTCCTTTTTAAAGATAATTTGTTGTCAGTGTATAGAAATACAGCTGATTTTTTACATGTTGATTGTGTATCCTGCAACCTTAGTTAATTTGCTGATTAGATCTAATAATTGTTTTGGTGGAGTTTAGATGGGAAGTCCAGCTCTAAGCAGCCTATCAGGTGTTTTCAGTCAGGCTTTCTTGTCAGGAGGGACCTGGGAGCTACTTAGTTGCTAGCTAGGCTATGATTCAGCTCCCTCACCAGGTGCAAAAGTAAAGCAAGGTCCAAGCAGCCTCCCAGGTGTTTCCAGTCAGGCTTTTAGGTCACCAGGAGCCAATAGTTAAACTCAGTGGTGGGCCCTACTATGACTCAGCAGCCTTGCCTGGGCAGAGTGGCAGACCAGGGCCCAAAGCTGAGGAAGCTTTTGAGGACTCAAATCAGGCAGACGTTCACCCTGCTGCATTCCCTGGTCAGACTACACCACCCACCATCTTGGCTCTGAAGATGAGCAAAAGCACTGATTGGGACATCTACTTGGGTGCTGCAGGTAGGAGCTTGGTCCGCCAAGATTTATGTGCCGGTTGCTGCAACCCCATTTCCATTTCTCTCTCACGATGAGATTCTCAGTCATCAAGTACTATAGATTGTCCCAGAACGCCCATGGGGCATGACAGAATGGAGGTTCTCAGGAAGTAATCCACAACATTTGGAAAGCTAGATGTCCACCCTGGGCTCTCTTTTACTACTGGAGAGACTGTAGGTTCCCCAGAAACCTCTCAGCATTGCGCTGTGGTGGCTTGGGGGAGGGGTAATGTGGTGTGTGCAGCCACTCCTCTCACCCTTCTAATGCAGTCTGTCTTGGTTTTTGTAGTGCAGAGGAGTTCTTCTGCCTCACCTCCACGTTCTAGGATCTCACAGTGGTGTTTTGTCTGTAAATAATTGTTAGTTGTTTTACTTGTGAAGTGGAATGAAGTCAGGAATGACCTATGTTGCCATCTTGGTAATGTCATTCCCCTCCTTACACATTTTTAAAATTCTCCTAGCTACAGTTTCTACTTTAAAAACAAAAACAAATTTGTGTGTGCATGTGTGTGTGTATGTGTGTGTGTAAAACTATGTAGTTATGCATTTGGGAATTTACATAAAATGATAAAGTGAGCATTTGTAGCTCTTGTTCTTTAATGAGTTACTAACGAACTACCAATAAATGCCTTAATTATCATTCTTCAAGTTTTCATTGCTTGACTTGCATGCTTATGCCTTGTTAAAAAACAAAATTCAATCACCTAATTTGAAGAGCTAATTGGCTTTATTAAGCAATTCAGAAATATAGCACCATCCCTGAACTAAAATTGTACACAGGGGGCTGTTCAAAATGGGAGGTTTTTATAAGAAGGGTGTGGCAGGGCCGTTATTACAAAAGAAAAGAAAGGATTATTTTAATGCCAGGACATTTTTTTGAGAGGAGGGGAGGACAACAGTTTATTATGCAGGTTGCCTTTTCTTTCCTGTGGGGAATTGTGACAGATTACCTCATTGGTGTTGATCTGAAAATTCCAGTTGGTTGATTAAAATTATGTGTTTGGAAGAGGTTGAAACTGCAATTAAATCTAAGTTTGGTGTCATGGACTTTTAGCATGAGTGACAACATTATTCTGTGGTTTTCTCTTTATCAACGTTATGCCCCATTCAAATGTCTATTTAAATGTCTAGGAATCACATATCTTTCTCTAAGATCTTGCCTCTTATAATTGCATTCCCCATGTTTCCTTTAAGAAGGCAAAATTATATGAAAAATAAATGTCAGCCAGCCATTACAGAGCTATCCATATGGTAAACTGATGTTGCCATGTAGTAGAAAATCATAGATTCCTATAGGTAAGAGAAGATTTAGAGTTAATTTGGGGCCCAGAATAGTGGCTACAACTTTATAGACACTAAATAAAATTTTTTGAATGAATAAATGAATGGCTGTACTACTATGATTGCATTTTACAAACAATGATTTTTAAGTGTGCCCCAGAAACACAAATGATTTGCCAAGGTCACCTTGTATTGATTAAAAATATTAGCTCTTCACTGTCATACTATGGCATCCAGACTTGAATTGATGGCTAGGGTTAAGAGTATTAGAAATAATAACTTAAAGGATAAACTTTGGAACCAAATTGTCCTATTTTAAAACTTGGTTCTTTTCTGCCATCTATATGATCTTAAATAAGTTCCTTAACCACTCTGGGCCTTAGTTCCTTCATTTAAAAAATGTAGATAACCAAAATACATATCTATATAATAAGAAATTTGTTTGGGAGGTAGACACTTGGGATAACAAATTTGACTGGTCTTGAACCTAGGTTTCTGGGAAATAGCCTCTAAATTCTTAGAATTTCTTGAATGATTGGAGTGTCCTTGCTATCCATGGTGGGCCCTGATAGTTTATCCTAATGAGATGACTCAGGGCCTATGGTTTAAGCTAATGATTCAGGATAGAGGTTATCTATACCAGCAAGACCAACCACATAATTCAAGGCTTTGAGCCACAGGCAATAGTAGACTGGAGATTGAGTCATATGACCAAAAATTTAATCAATCATGCCTATATAATAAAGCCTCTATATAAACTATGAATACCCAAACTGAGATGAACTTCCTTTGTTGGTAACATTGTGTATACTGACTCCATGAAAGGACAATGGGAGGTTCATATTTGGAAACCCTCCCTGACTTTGCTCAATAGGCCCCTTTATTTTGATAGTTCTAATTTGTATACTTTTAGCTATAATACAACTATAATAAGTATAGCGCTTTCTTGAGTTCAGTGAGTCAATGTAAAGAATTATTAGATCTGACTGAATAGTAGGAATCTCTGAATGTTAGCCCATTGGTAAGAAGTGAGGGTGGTCTGTGGCCCCCTAAACTTGCAGCAGATATCTGAAGTGAGGGCAGTATTGTGGAGGACCATGACTTTAATCTGTGATACTGTCACAACTGTGGGTAGCTGGTATCAAAAGTCATTGCAATATCTCATAGTTATTTTGAGAATTAAATGGTTCATATACACAAAATACTTAGAACAGTAACTGGTATGCAAAAATATTATGTTAGTTTTAGCTATTAAAGTTATTAAAAGTTCAGGTTCTGCATGAATGATAAATATAATAGCAGGAATAATAAGCACTAGTCACTTAATATATGTTATTTAACCCTTCAAATCATATTCTATAAGATGTTTCTATAAGACCATTTTTCAAATTGTTTGTTCAAGAAATTATATTTAATAAGTGGTAAAAAAGACATTTTAAAAATCTATGTTCTTAATTACTTTGTAATATAGCTTTTCCCACTTACTCTGGATTAAGACTGCAGTCTTCCTTTTCAGAAAAAAGCTATTACAAATATAGTCACTTAAAATTTTAGCATCATTTTTTGTTGGTAAAAGAAGAGGAATGGAAAGTTTACCTCCAGATTTCCTTATAATGGAGCTGACTCTGTATAGAATGTTTGACTATAATAACAAATAGATCCCAGAAATTATAATGATAAAAACTCAACAGAAGTTCATTTTTTAATAAATTTAATTAAAGTTTACTTTTAATAGAACTACTGGGTGAATAAATACATTCATGTGGTGCTGTCTTGTAATGATATTTAAGAAACCAAGCTGATAGAGGCCTTCAGTCTTCAAGTGATGGCTCCCAAAGGTTCCTTGGGTGTCATTTCCAATTCCGTCGGACAGAAGTGTGTGGAGCGGGGGAAAATGAGAAGAAAATATGAAATGTTTATATAGTTGAAACCTAAAAGTAATTTCAGCTCACGTTCCATTAATTAGACCTTGGTCATCTGGACACATCTAAATGCAAGGGAGGCTTTGGAAGAAGAGAAAACGCAATGCTATCAGTTTAGTATTGCATTGTTGATTTTTCATGCACTTTCTTTGAAGCCCCAGTAAGTTCTTGCAGAAAGTAGTCAATAATTATTAAATCCCCATTGATTATTTCAATAAAGCCCTTCCTTCAGTGTAATACCCTTCTTGCCCATCACAACTGGAAAAAAATATATCTGTCTTTTTCACTTGTTAAAATTCCACCATAGAAAGTTCAGGCTTTTGGTATTCATTGTGTACAAATTCACCATAGACATTTCTGGTTTAATTATCTATCAGAATGCAAATTACCATATTAAGGATAAATGTTATTAGCCATTTATGAGGGGGGAACTCCCCCCCAAAAAAACAGAATGCATTTATTTTTAAAAATTTATATTCATCCTTACGTGTTTAAACTTAAGTCACCTTCAAAATACTCTTAGTTTGATGCAATACACCTGTTGAGACAATTTTTCCACTGCTCCAAACAGTTTTTGAACTAGTCAATTTTGATGCCTTTTAGTGCTTCTGCCATTGTTTCACCTCTTCCACGTCAGCAAAACATTTCCATTGGAGAACTTTTTTCATCTGGGGGAAAAAAAATAAGTCATTCAGGGTGAGATCACGTGACTGGGTGAGTGGGCATGAGGGTCATGCCATTTTTGAGCAAAAACTACTAAACACTAAGTGTGATGTAGGCAGGTACGTTGTCATGCCATTAAATTGTTCTTATAAATCACCCATCATGAAATGAACAAATGCATTGAAAGAGTTTCCAAAAAAAAATTCATTAAAGCTGAATGCAGCCTCTCACAACAATGCCAGCTGGCACACTGACACAGTTGGGTTCCTAGAACACCCACCTAGCAAGGGAAGCCTGTACTATGAAGGCCTACCCTCCAGAAGATAATTCCAGCTATTTTGGGGTCCCCCTTCATACACCTTAGCAAGAATGGTTTATAGTTATCAGACAATTCCCTACTGGCTCTAGACCATTGAAAGAGTATTTTCATTGGTGAGAGTGGGGAGAAACATAAGTAGACAGGTCACAAAGTGAATTGGAGAATTATAAATAGACATGCATCTATTCTCTCATGGCTCTGTCTAGAGTCAACTGGGATTCATTTATAAATGCTCCAGCATATGTTCTCAGTGTCTTACTTTACCTTTTTTTTTTTTAATTTTACTTTTTAACGGGGAATGAAATAATAGTTCTGATTTAAATATTCATTTCCTCTCCTGAGTGCATAAAAACCAAAATATTTAACATTCCACCTGTCTTTTTCCTGTTTCTTCTGCTTTTTTCTCCCTAAACCCAAATATTTGTTGCTCTTTCTCCTTCTCTTGGCCCAAAGCCTGTAGCGAGAAAAGGGTGGCATTCTCTAACTGCATAGAACTAGAAATAATACAATTTCATAAACCAGGGTTTGGGGATAAAAAGCTGTGCTGTTCTGGTAGCATGATATGATCCAGGGTTCTATTTAATGACAGGTCATTTATGCCAGCTCTGACACCCACCACACTTCTTCCTGACACTTGCTGTCTTTTAGTTATAAAACAATAGTTTAAAATTTAAAAACAAAAAAACCTAGCCTTGCTGTGTTGCAGCATAGAGTTTTCTGTTACTGTTAAAATTATTGGGGTGACATTACTTAGTAAAAATTACATAGGTCCCAGGTGCACAATTCTACATTATATCCTCCATGTGTTGCATTATGTGTTCATCGCCCAGAGTCAGTTCTCTTTCCATTACCATGTATTTGTGTCCCTGTCCCTTCTCCTCCAACCCTTCTCCACTTACCCTCAGGTAACTACTAAATTAGACTTATTGGAGTGACATCTGTTAGCAAGAATTACATAGGTTCCTGGCATACAATTCTACAGTGCATTGTCAACTTGTAGTATACTAAGTTCACCACCTACTGTGAGTTCTCTTTACCTCACCATATATTTAGCTCCCCATCCCTCCTCTTCCACCCCCCCTTCTCCCCTCCTCCCCACTTGACCACAAATAAATATTAAACTATTGATTGTGTCCATGGGTTATATTTTTGTTTGTTCATTTTTTTTCTTTTTTGCTTTCAGTTTTATATTGCACATATGAGTGAAGTCATACAGTTCTTTGTTTTTTCTGTCTGGCTTATTTCATTAAGCATGATGATCTCTAGGTCCATCCATTTTGTTGCAAATGGCAGTATTTCATCTTTTCTTATAGCTGAGTAACATTCCATTGTGCATATGTACCACAGCTTCTTTATCCAGTCGTCTGTCGCAGGGACCTTTGGTTGTTTCCATGTTTTGGCCACTGTGAACAGCGCTGCAATGAACATTGGGGTACATAAGTCTTTGCGGACAAAGGTTTTCAAGTTTTTTGGGTAGATCCCCAGGAGGGGGATTGCTGGGTCAAATGGTAACTCCATTCCCAATTTTCTGAGGAACCTCCACACTGCCTTCCACAGTGGTTGTACCAGTTTGCACTCCCACCAGCAGTGTACCAGAGTTCCTTTTTCTCCACATCCTCTCCAGCACTTGTTATTCCTTGTCTTGTTGATAACAGCCATTCTCCCAGGTGTGAGGTGGTATCTCATTGTGGTTTTGATCTGCATTTCCCTGAGAGCTAATGAGGATGAGCATTTTTTCATATGTCTGCTGTCCATTTGTATTTCTTCATGGGAGAAGTGTCTGTTTAGTTCTTCTGCCCACTTTTCAATTGGGTTGTTTGTTTTTTTGTTGTTAAGTCTTATTAGTTCTTTATATATTTTAGATATTAGACCCTTATCTGATGTGTTATTTGCAAATA
>PVJL010007405.1:0-15346 GCA_004026885.1 Lyroderma lyra | reverse complement strand
CGCTTTTTAGTTTGATACAGTCCCATTCATTTATTTTTGCTTTTACTTCCCTTGCCTTTGAGGTGAGGTTCATGAAGTCTTCCTTGAGCCCAGGTCTATAAGTTTAGTACCAATGTCTTCTTCTATACAGTTTATTGTTGCAGGTCTTACATGAAGGTCTTTAATCCATTTTGAGTTAATTTTTGTAATGTTGAGAGTTCACAACTCAGGTTCATTCTTTTGCATATGTTTTTCCAGTTTTCCCAGCACCACCTACTAAAGAGGCTGTCTTTCCCCCATTGCATATATTTTGTTCCTTCATCAAAAATTATTTGTCCATAAATTTGTGGATTTATTTCTGGGTTTTCCATTCTGTTCCATTGGCCTATGTTTCTGTTTTTCTGCCAATACCAAGCTGTTTTGACTATTGATGCTTTGTAATATAAATTGAAGTCAGGGAGTGTAATACCACTGGCCTTATTCTTTTATGTAGTATTCCTTTGGCAATCTAAGGTCTTTTATAGTTCCATATAAATCTGATAATTCTTTTATCTATTTCATGAAAGTATGATTGTGGGATTTTGATAGGTATTGCATTAAATCTATAGATTGCTTTGGGAAAATGGCCATTTTTAACAATATTAAGTCTTCCTATCCATGAACAGGGGATATTTTTTCATTTCTTAGTGTCTGCTTCAATTTCTTTCAAAAGTATCTTATAGTTTTCCATGTATAAGTCTGTCACATTCTTTGTTAAGTTAATTCCCAGGTATTTCATTCTTTTTGTTGTGATAGCTAAGGGAATTGACTAAGGGATGTGAGCCAAGGCTGCTCTTGCTGGCTGGGGCAAACGCTATCAAATCTGCCTTTCTTCCTGGGCCTGCTCCAGGAACCAGTCATTCAGGGCAGAGTCTGCAGGCTTGCACCACATGTGGGTGCAGAGCGCTCATGCAGCACAAGTCCAAAGCCATGGCCTCATGTCACAGGTCACACAAATGCAGCTGACTCACCTCCACTGTGGGCCAGGAACTGCAGCCCTGTGGAGGAGCCATGTGCGTGTGTGCTGTGGGACAGAAGGGCCCTGGGAGATGAGGTGCTGTCTCTAGGGCCCCACCTTGATCTCTAACTGTTCAGAATCCTTGCCTAGCACTCTTGCTCCTCAAGAGTTCAGAGAGGCTGGCCCCAAGCTCTGTCCCCAACATGCTGCTCTAAGGTCCAGCTCCCCCACAGTTTTCCACCATTCTGCCACTTTGGCTGGCTTTCACTCTTGTTGCCTCTTGGCCTCTCCCCTCCCATGCACTGTGCTGCTCCTAGATAGTTAGCAGCAAAGGGGTCCTGTCGTGATCCATCTCTGCTCCCTCCCCTCTCTCCTGCTTACCCCATTCTCTCCAACCTTCAGGTGTTTTCTTGCAATGCATGGATTTCTCAGCTGTCATTGTGTCATTCAGTGTCCTCTTTCTTGGCTCCTAGACAGCCCATTCAATTCTGTTTGTTGGGAGAGGCTTTAGGGACCTCCTCCCCAGTTGCCATCTTGCCCTCCTCCTATTGTTTTCAATGTTATATTCCACATATGAGTGGAATCATGTAGTTCTTGGCGTTTTTTTTGTCTGGCTTATTTCACTTAGCATGATGATCTACTCATTTATTAATTGAGTTTTTTGGTTTTGGTTTTTTTTTTTCCTATTTTTGATTGTTTATTCTGTTCTTTAGATTCGACATATAAGTGAAATCATGTGGTATTTGTCTTTCTCAGTCTGACTAATTCCGCTTAGCATGATATCTTCTAGTTCCATCCATGTTGCAAAAGGTAAGACTTTATTCTTCTTTTGACTGAGTAATACTCCATTGTGTAAATATACCACAGCTTCTTTATCCAATCACTATTGATGGACACTAGGTTGTTTCCATATCTTGGCTATTGTGAATAAGCAGCATAGAGTTTTTTAAGCATTACTTCCATTACTAAATTTCCCATACCACATTTTCCAGTTCATTGAGCAATAGAGAATTTCACTACATAATTCCTAATCATGCAGGTTTACTTCAGAAGCCTATCCAATAGACAACCACAGGCTTTATTAAAGTTCTTACCTGTAGGTGCCTAGTGATGTCCCATTGACCTATGAAATGACATGTTTATAATTGACAAACATTGTTTATGGTTATAACACCTCTTTTCACTCTATAAAGTCTCTGCCAAGTGAACAGATATGATAAGCCTGAATTTGCTTTCAACAAAAATATTATCCCTCTTCCTCTTGCATTGAGGAAAGAAATAATCAGTAAAATGAGAACTTAGGATGTCACAGCTACACTGGACCCCTTGCAGCATGTGACTTGTCCTAGTAATAAGCATGTTCTAGGCAGAATACTTCTGAGAATCATCATTTTAGATCACTTATGCCCCAGAATCAAACAAACAGAGCTGACTTAAAGGTGAAGACCAGGAATTGAGGGCAGAGGAGGGAGAAGTATTCCCCATTAGTGGTTTCCAAGAAGGTGATGTATTCTTAGGTAATAGCATGTAGACAGAATAGGTAATGGCTTATAATTATCAATAAAACAAAAATTAATAGAAGGGCAGATACATAGAAAAAAATCAGGTGGTAGGAATTTAATGCAATGAAATTTAATTTCACACTGATATTTTTTCTCAAACAAAAAGTATACATTTAAGTGTCTTGATCTGTCATAGATAATTCCAAAATATTTATTCCATTCCTTATGCACTTATTTTACTTATTTAGGATTCTGTATCTACATAAACATTTATGTACACACAGAGATATATAATGTAAAGTGTATTTTCTTTCATAACAGGCTTGTTTGCAACCAGAAATAAAGATAGAAGAAAAGTTAAGGATGACTGGGAGAAAAACCTGAGTTATTTAAAAAAGAATTTGAACTGAACATATTCAGATCAGCTCGGAGAATATACTGATGTGTTTGTTTTTCAATTCGGTACTTTTACAAAATATATAACTTTGTTTCTTCTTCATGCTGGTTCATTGAGCATTATTTAAAAACAAAGCAAAGCAAAAATGACTTTAGGCCACATGTCAGAAAAAAGAAAACATGTTCAGAATCATGCAAATTAGCATAATACACTAAAATGGCACATAAGCAAGTTAAAATGGAAACATTCAGGTCACATTCATAGCTGATTACAAGGCTGATTGACCTGTGCTCAGGAAAATTTCTACAATATTTCTAGGGACTAATGGGACTGCAGGTGCTACCAGAAGCTCCAGATGATGATTTGTCTTGGATGTTTTATATACAATGTGACTAAAATAAACTGGTATATGATAGTTGAAAATTTCAATTTGTTTTGTCCCCAAACTTATATCTTAGAAAATATAACTTCTAAGAGGCATGCTATAGAGTGTTACAAGAACCTTGGACTATATTACTTAAGTTCACATTCCAGCTCTATTGCACTAGCTATGAAAACTTGGGAAATTTCTGAACCTCTCTGTGCTTCAGTTTCCTAATCTATCGGAGTGGTACTAATAATTTGTACCTCATGAGGCTGTAGTATACAACATGCAGTAAAGTTGCCTGGCACAAATATGGATTTAATTAGTATTAGCTAAGGGTATGATTGCTTATCTTCCATTTAAAAGCAAAATATTTTACCAAGGTAATGAGAATAGGAGAAAACCTCTTCAGTTTGAGTTTGGCATAAAGAAAAAAGACCATGAGCCTCAGCGGTCCCTTAGACCAACTCAGCTGTTCAGTTCTCTTGTCTCTTAGCTTATTTACAGACTTGAGGGTAAGACAGGAATGGAATTACGACTTTCTTCAACTACTGTGATGGAGCAATTCATACACATACTTGCTTCTTTAAACCACACTGGTATTAAAACATAATATAGTATCCTGATGTATCTTGGATATTTATCCTTGATTATCTTGGATTCATAAATAGGCAAATTTGCCATATAAATTATTTATATCTAAATTATTTATATCAGCAAAACCACAGAATTTTATTAAACATTATTTTACCTATCTCCACTTTCCCCCAGTTATGGTCTTTTGAGATGCAGATGCCAAATTAGGATTAACTGTGCAAGACACTTACTGGAGAAAATGCCTATGAGGAAAAATAATGAGTGAGTCCGAAGAGATTGGGAGAAATGTCAGACCAAGATGCAGGTGTAACTCCTATAAAGGAGGAAAAGAAGCGAGGAAGGTTGAATAGGAATAGTCTTAGAATGTAGCATACTTCACAGAAAGTTTTAGCAAAGCCTTGGAGCCCTTAGGCCAAATCACCAGTCAACAGGAGCCTCATGGCTCTCAGGAAATGGCCTGGCTTGGTATCCTGTTGGATTCAATCACTGGCTATGAGCACCTGGTGGAAAGCATGGCCCCTAAGCTGGTATCTCAGCGTTATTTCAGGATATAGCACCTGAATCCTTTGATCAATTATGCTCACTCCTGTGAGATCTGTGGGAGGACAGTTTGGGGCCACCAAAGCACCTGACACTTGAATCTCTTGTTCTACAACATCTCTTCTTTTCAATGCTGGAGTTCCACCACTTCCTTTACTTAGGTTCTAGTTTGGCTCTCCCCTTTTCTTTGATCTCAAATAATTTCCAGAACATCCCTTGTATCTTTAATTATATTACAATAAACTCTAAGACAAGTGTGATTTTTAAATGTTTTTGTTTAGGGATAACTAACTATTAGCCAAATACTAGAGATAGAGAATGTAAATACAGTAGACTGGTGGTATCCAACCTTTTAGCTGCCCTGGGCCGCATTGGAAGAATTGTCTTGGGCCACACATAAAATACACTAGCACTAACGATAGCTGATTAACTTAAAAAAAAAAGTCACAAAAAAAATCTCATGTTTTAAGAATCTGTATTGGACCACATTCAAAGCCATCCTGGGCCTCAAGTTGGACATGCCTGCAGTAGACTCTCAGACAACTGCCACCTATGGGGATTAGTAAATGTAGGATAAATGTGAAATTTTGCTGATTGGTTGAGAGTGCCGGTTGCTTGAGTTCCAGTTATCAGAATGTCTATTGTAACAGTTCGTAGAACAAAGATAATCTCCTGTTGTTATTAATCTTTTGCCAAGACTCATAAACAATGGTAGAGGACTAATTATATGAAACCTTAGCGACTCAGAAAGGCAAATCAGAGTATTAAAACAGGGTGTTAGCAACAATCTGTATTAATATTGTGTTTTGTTTATTAATGATGCTATGTTTGACTATAAAAACAAATGAACATTCAAATACCCTAAAGTCTTCCAAATCTATAAATAAGCTTTTCCTTTAGTGTTGTTTTTGCTTTCATTACTACTCACTCATTTAAAAAATGGTGAAACGTGATGAGGAATGATGATAAGAAAGTCAATTACAAGAGTGACTTTACACAAAGGAGCGTTATCTTAAATCAGTGACAATAATCAATTTACCAACCATCCAATTGTACATAGTCCAAACTTTTCTCATTAACATTTCAAAACATTCAGATGTGGCAGAATTTTATAGCAAATTGTAAATGATTTATGAAAAGAACCTGCAGTCAGTCTCTGGCAAAGGAAGAGGGAAACTCAGAGCCAATTTCACAGTGCTTTGCAGTTTGTTCGGTCTATTAATTCCATCTACCCAAATTAGGTAAAGAATCACATTTTCATTTTCTCTTGTGTCTTAACTCAGGCTGTCGTAACAAAATACTATAGATTGGGTGACATATAAATCAGAAATTTGTCACACTTCTGGAGGCTGGGCACTCCCCCATCAAAGTGTCAACAAAGTGGATTTCATTTTGAGGCCTCTTTTGAGCTTGTAGGTGGCCACCATCTCTCTGGGTGCTCACATGACTTCCTTTTGTGCATGTGGTGGGAGATGGAGCAAGTTCTTTGGTGCCTCTCTTTATTAAGACACTCATCATGAGGACTCACCTTGTGACCTCATCTAATGCATATTACCTCCCAAAAGCCCTATCTCCACATACCACTACATTGGCTTCAATATGTAAATTTTAGAAATCAGGGTACAAATACTCAATCTATAATATAGGTCAACTGCTATAGTCTCAGATCTCAATCTGTACCACACCCTAAATTCAGAGCATAGACAAATAACAGTGCCACCCAGGGTAGTTTGAGGTATGTTCATGCCCTTCTGTGTCTCTTTGCAGATCCTGTCATGGAAAAGCAGAGATCAGTATTGCATTTCTCTGTCATCTGTACTGAAAGTTATCTGCTGTGAGATTAGAGTTTCAGGCATGCTTCTCAAAGCCATTTGCCACAACAGTGACCTCCTGATTGCTTACTTCCAAGGCCACCATAGCCAGATCGGGATCGTAGAGTTACTGATTACACCATCACAGCATAAAGCAATGCCCTATAGGTAGTACAGCATCACTGCAGTCCCAGTGCCATCTTGCTGCCTCTATGGTGCTGACATCTTTGCTGATTCTCCCAGGACTATGTGAGTGACCCAAGGATCAAGCTTAGTTAGTAAAGTCCTACAGCAAAACCCACTTGAGCCACAAGTATTACAGCTATTTGTCACTGAGATCGTCACACACATGTAGCATGCATGCACATACACAGTCACACATACACAGAGTTGTTTTCCAGCAAAATGCCTAAATTATATCAATGGGTACTTAGGATACAGAGGCCAAACTACCTCTGCCCCAGTACTTGGATGGCATAAAAAATGTGAAACACAAATACTATTTTTTCTTATGGTTAAGTTTATCTCAGAGGCCTTTTGTCTCTGTATTATTTAGTCATGGTTCTCCAGTTTAATTCTATAAATTTTAATATACATAAAATTTTAGGGGGAAAGGTCATAATCTATTGACAATGCCATGTTCAGCCAAAAGTTCCTATTATATCCTTCATAATGAAATGGGTACATGCCTTACATCAATTTGATAGATATATAGATAGATGATAGAGGGATAGATAGATAGATAGATAGATAGATTATAGATAGAGGTTTTTACACTGAAAATTTAACATGATAAGAAAAATATATCCTCTGAGCCAAAACCAAACAATGACAGAGCCCCATTGTAGACCTTAATGCCCTAGGGAAATAGTCTTGACACTTTGGATTTCTTTACCCATTTCCCATAGTCATGCTACATTTATAAAGTTGATGAACAACAAAATAAAAATCATGATTCTTCTAATATGTGCTTTCCATCAATTTGCTTTGAATGCCTCATTCTTGGGGTAAAATACTGTAAATCACTAAGGCTTACAATCAGTAGGTCCAACTTTTAAATAGTGGTTCAAATTGTGGCCTGCATTGCCTCTCCCTAGCGTTTGCAGGAGTGCTGCATCCTTGCTTAGAGCCCAGACACTGAAGTTCCTTCACAACTTGAGGCCCAATGTGAAGCTGGGAGGTGTGGAGCTGAGAGCAAACTGAGGCCTGGGGATGAGGCAGTGTACCACAGGAGGCCACTGTACCGATGGTCCTACCCCACAGGCACCAGTAGTCAGAAAGACAGGTCTAGTGTGAGAACCACTCTTTAGTACTTATTGCTTAACATAAAATGTGGCAAGTCCCAGCAGACTCTTGTTATAAAGCCTAATGTTGCATTTAAATCTTCAGTTTTATTTTCACCTCCTGAACCATTGGCATTTCTTTAACATCAATCAGGAGGTTGCTGTGAACTTTTCCCTTTTGAACTCAGCCAAAGCTGGGTTATACCAAGTCTCTCGGGAATCTGAAATTTGTGCCATGTTGGCTTACTCTAGTTTTATTTCCCAATAGGAAGAAAAATTCTCCCATTCAAGTCTTTAAGAAAGAGAGATGCACAAAC
This sequence comes from Lyroderma lyra, assembly GCA_004026885.1. NCBI lineage: Eukaryota > Metazoa > Chordata > Mammalia > Chiroptera > Megadermatidae > Lyroderma > Lyroderma lyra. The sequence continues at coordinate 7,559 of PVJL010007405.1, read as the reverse complement.
TTTAAGAGTTTAACTACATCTAGCCAGAAGAGCAATACTCACAGTAACATATCTGTAGATACAATGGCATGAAGTTTAACTGTTCATTATTCTCATAAATGTTTAGTCTGTCACTAGCTATCTACCATTCTCTGACTATCTCTCTGTCATGCCATATTAGGAACTGATTTTATAGTTGACATGTTGGCCTCATTTCACGATCTGTATGTTTCCCTAAGTCAGAGACTACATCCTCTTATCTAGAGCACCTAGCAAGTCCTATGACATGGTGTGTGCTCCATCAATATTTGATTATAAAAACATTTTATTAAGGGACTGCCAAACTTACATTCAAACTGCTTTGTGTGGAATTGCTAGTCCAGAGTGTCAGCATTTACCTGGGACTGCTCTGGTGACAGCATTCTAGCTAGTTCTGTGCCTTCCACCCTGGCAGAAGAACCCAGTGTATCCCTGCATCCCTCATGACAGTGCTATAGGGTGTTTGAGAAGTGTAGGCTTTCATAGCTCCCTTTTGTTCCCAAAAAGAAGTGGACTGTTTGTTATAGTGTAACTAGGGATCTGATGGGGCTCTCAATATATGAGAAAGAAGATACAGCACGTTAAATGAGGAGACTACAGAGTGTGCTAGCCTGGATTTCAGTCCTCCTCAGTTTTCAGTTGTATTACTTTGAACATCTAATATTCCTGAACCTTAGATTTTTATCTGTAAAAATGAAAGGAAAATAGTGTCTTCTCTGGTTTGTCATGAATATGGCCTGAAATGACATAAGTACAGTAGACTGTTTGTTAACCAGAACTTAAGATACAGGCACTCTCAAACAACCAGAAAAAAAAATGCCAACTGCTTAAAAGTGATGGTTTCTTGAGTTCTGGTTGATAGTCTACTTACATTTATTCAGCATCTATCAGTTCTCATGGGTGCATGTTAATTGAGAGTCTACTATATAAAGGTTTTGTAGATCACAAAATATTATTCATTTATAAGGTATCATCACTCTCTTATCTATAATGAGTCTATCAGTGGCAAATCACCTGAAATCTTCCATCAGCTACAAAGCAAATAACTAAGTGTAAATTATGCAAAAATTGCATTATTTTGTAGGAAAATCTGAACAAAATGCAAACCTCTCCAGTAAACAGCATTGAATTACATATTGAGATTCAGGTGTAGGAGGTACTCCCAGCAAATGAAGCAACAAGCAAGACCAATATCCAAACTACCTTAATTCATTTAGGAATACCAATGATATAAAAGAAAAATCCTACCAGCAACCACAACTGCTTACTGCAGGATGTCATGTCTTACAGAGCTATAAAATAAAAGCTCGTATTTTGCCTTCATGTATAGAGAAGCAAGAGTTACAGTGGAGGCAGCTCCAGAAATCATAATCCTTAGAAGCATTCAGGAGCCGTATGTAATGTTGATGCTCCATGACCCTAAGAAGGGGACGTGTCCTGACATGAAGATGCAGTAGCCCAAGTGTGGTGATGCTCAGGAGCACCCTTCCTTCCACCAGGGCCAAGCTTGCAACCACTGCTGCTGCTCTTGTTGTTGCAAACAAGCTTTCTTGTGACTCTTCCCCATCCCACTTCCCACCACTCTTTGCCTTCAATAACAGTGTTCACCCTCCCCCTTACCATATGCACTATTTGTTTATGAAGAAAAGTCAATACTTGGAGATCAAGGAATTATTTTTCTTAGCAAACCATTCTCCACATTTTCAAGTTGACATACTCAATAGAAAATAATATTAAAATATACATACTATGAATAATATCTCACTTGTGTTGACAAAGGTAATGCCATAAACTGTTTAGTCATAACGAGTCTTAGCTTTTTACTTATGGACAGTATAATTTTGCAGGGAGAGGGGCAGTGGTTCTACTTAACATGACAGTGGAGCTACATTAACTCCCCAGGACTAGAAATTTAAAAAGGAAGCACAAGTCTCCATAACTTTGTTGGAAGGCATCTCATCTTTCTGCAAATACACAAATTGCTCAAATGCCTCTTTCTTTTATGACAAAACATTCTTTATAAGTAAGTTCCCTCTGAGAGTCAAAATGTACATCCAACAAGCTTATCAATAATGCATCTAAGAGTCTAGGCTTGTGATATGTGATTAATTTTGTCTACTGCTGTGGCCTTCCTGAGCAGTGGAGTTTAAGAGAGTTTTGTCCCTGCCCAGTTCCCATGGCATTTGTCAAAAAAATATTCCAGGGTGGATTCCAAGCCTGCAGCTTTCCCTAGGATTTCTCCATAGCATTTACCTCCAGGTAGGCATTCATTCTGGTTCTTCATCTACTATTAGCCAGGCATTCTCAAAGTTGTCTATTAGGTTCTTGCCAAATGAGAGTATGAAAAGGTAATACAGAGAATTGTAATGAGAGATAAATTCATATTCTTAAAGTTTGGACCTTTGTTTTAAAAATCAAGACAGCAGTCTACCACTTGTTGTACTCATCATCATATCTTCAGAAAATATAATAGGTTTTGCCACATGGTGAGCCCTCAATGTCTATCAAATGAAATGAATAAATAAACACATGAATCATGATACTAGAAAATGGCATGTGAATTGTCTTAAGAGGAAAAGAAAACACACCAGTTCATGTGATCCTTGTCTGCCCTTACTTACCATGGAATATAGGTGACATTTTAGGTAACCTCTCTTTAATTAATAGCCCCCAAGCATATCTGAGAAACCTTACAACTCCAGCTTTACAACTTTCTTATTGCATATGTTTTCAAGATGAAGTTACAAGTTATATATACTGGAATATGAAAGAAGCAACACATTATGAGCAGCATAGGAACATTAAGTCTTGATACACCACATTCTCTTAAAAGCCATCCCCATTGCTCATAGCCTCTGAAAAATCATGGTGAGGAAGAAATAGATTTTTCTTCTGGTATGCCCAGCAATAAGTTGTGCTGCATCCCTGCCTCCTGAACACGTGCTTGGCTTGTTCTCATCAGTGTGCTCTGCTTATTGCACTCCTTCTAGTGAACTGGGCACAAGTTTAGCATTGGAAGAACCTGTTACTTCTCCACTGCCACACATTAAAAACATTTTTTGGTCTTTCATCCAAGTTCCCCTATCTGATATCCAAGCACAGAATTGAGTCCAAACACCCCCTTGAAGCACTTTACATAATTCTTGTTGATGCCAGGTCATATTTAATTCTGAGGACAGGAAGGGATTCTCACTGCAGAGACAAGGGTCATCGTACCATATGGAAAGAAGCTCATGAGTGAACTACTGAGTAGCACAAACACACAACACATTTAGAGAAAGGTAAGAAACATAGTTTAGTTTGGGATTTGGGTTTTCACTGAAGGAAGAACTCATGTTTGGAAAGATAGGTTTGAGCAAACCAGTCTTCTTTCTATTCCTTAATTGACACAGGAGATGATCCTGTATCAAGGGCTTTGTTTTTTATTCTATTTAACTACCACCTATATTCATGAAATTGTTCTTCACAACTTTTAGATGCAATTCAAATTACTCATCTCAGAGATCCTTCTTTGACTAACAAGCAGCTCCCATGTCATTATACATGGATGCCAAAAAAATGTATACACATTTTAAGAAACATTATCTATGTATTACTTTTTGAAGTTGGATTAAATTATGGTAGCAATGTGTACTATGACATTCACTCAAAATATGACATTAATCACATGAAAGCTAGCATCACCATGTGACAGGTGGGACAGTCAAAGAAAATGGCAGAAGCATGGTTGTTGTTCAAGGAGGTCAAGACAATTTTGAAGTGGTATTTGAAATTTGAGAATGTTGTTTGATCTTCCCCCACATTCTTCTGACCTTACAACCCTGACTTCTACCTACGGGGGACCTTAAAGGATGTGGTAGTGTAATGTAGAAAACCTGCTACACTGGTAGTCCTTCAGGAAGAAATTGAAACAGCATGCACAGTGATACAAGTGGACACTTTGGTCAATGAAGCAGTAGTTCACCGTAATCAGAAGTCTCTGGATGCTGATGGTAACCACTTTGAGCACCTCTTGTAATTGCAGAAGTCAAAGGTGACTTGTATTCACCTTTTGTCATCAGTATATATTGAGTGTTAACAATTTTAATGCATTTTTCCTCTTTCTTAAAATGCACATACGTTTTTGGCACCATCTGTATAATGTTACCCTATTTTATAGTCTTCCTAGCACTGAACAATGTTTCTTCATGTTTGCCTTCTGTTCAAGCCACAATATATACACTCTTTTCAGTCAGACATCTTCACTGTTCTATCCTCAGAACCTAGAATAGAACCTAGCCAAGAGTAACTCTGTGGCAACCTAACAGATAATAAAGGACCTGAATGCCAGCATTTTTCAGGTAGACACAGGGAATCTATTGGAATTTCTTCAGTAATGGGAGAGCACATGCCCACATTGTGCCTCAGAAAAACTGCATTGGCAATATGCAGTATGAATTGGAGCAGAGGAACTCCTGGCGCAGAGTTCAGGAAAGGCATCAGATCTTTTTCTGTATGATGTGCCTAACATTGTTCTAAGTTACATTTTTGTATGATATATTACATACACACATATACGTGTGTGTGTGTGTGTGTGTGTGTGTGTATACATATATATGTAGTAGCTGTTTAGACTAGAAACAGGTTTTAAGCTAAAGGAAAACTATACTTTGAAACCTGATAAGCATCATATATTATGTATATTTATAATATTTCCCAAAGCAACTATTAGTTGTGTGTCTGTATGTGTGTATGTGTGTATGTGTGTGTGTGTGTGTGTGTGTATGTGTGTGTGTGTGTGTGTGTGTGTGTGTGCACGCACGCGCACATGTGTGTTTACAATGTCTTATTTGGTTACTTAAGGCTATCAACATGCCTCTATACAAATAAGGACAACTAGTAACCAAATGACCTAAGTATTTAAATTTAGACAATATAATAAAAAATCTTGGAATTCAAATTTTGCTGTAATTATTTCAGTAAAAATATAGTAAAGGCTATTTTTTAAAAATTCAGTTTTGAGATGGTATGTCCTTACAGTCCAAGCACTTAATGAGGGATAATAACAATGATTATGATAATAATAACCTCATCAAAATCACACAAGTATGTTTAAAAGGCCTAAAATGAGTTTCCTGCTGATGTGATAAAAAGGGTTTTTTGAGGCCAAATTGAGAAGTGGATTTCTACGTAGTTTAATTAACTTCACACAGAGGGGAAAGAAACTGACAACTATTACATGTCATACCTTACACCAGTGCTTCCCAGCCTTTTTCTACTTGTTACCCCTTTTTAAACCCATTTCTATAAATTGTACCTCTTGTTTTTAAAAGTTTTTTTTTAAATACTGACACTTTTGTATAGTGCCTGTCTTAATCTAACTTAGTGAAAATGAGGTAATAAGGTAGGAAAACAATTACTACACTAAAATTACAAACCACAGATTTAATTTTATGATATTTGTAACACTTAAATATTGAACATTAATTTAATTTAACATTAAATTAAAAAAACTACTTGAAAAGAATCACAATGAAAGACCATTGACTGAGTTATTTACTCAGTCAATAACTAAACTGATCAAACAGCCTGGCTATGGATGTATTTATATGTTCAGGGAAGTTCTAAAAACATCACAAATGGATTGTTCTAAAACGTGTTATGACTGGTAGAAGAGCGGTTTGGGGGAAGGGTTAAAGCCACGCCCTCACCAATCATCATTGCCTAATGTGATCAAATTTTGAAGTATCTCCGTTAATGGTGATTCAAACTGAATGTTTATTGTTCCATAACTAAGGTTTTGCATTTTTTAACTTTACTTTAGCTTTCACCATTACTGATTAATTTCTGTATACCCCTGGTTGGCCCAGCGTATACCCACGGGGGTACGCATACCACCACTTGGGAACCCATGCCTTACTTTCAACCCTGTGTAGCAACCATAACAAATCAAGAGTATAATTATTGAGTACCTAAGGTGTTGATTATTGAAAACTATTCGCAAATAAATGTCCTTAGCCAAATAGAAAACTGAATAAAGTGTGGATGACCTAGTGCAAACATCACAAGTCCTAGCAGATGACAGAAAAAATTCATTCAAAGAAGAATCATTGTTTTGGATAGTTAAGAGCTAGATGTTATTGATATCTCTTCGTCTCTTAGGACTTCTCTATATTAGCTTGTAACAAATATTAAAGAAAAAACTAATTTATTCTCATATTCTTTTTTTTAATCACATGGCTCTCAAACCTCTCCTTCAATTCTATAGTATCTCTTTTAAAAACACATCTTTTTATGAGTCTTCTTTGATTATCATCTTTTAATAGCTATTCAGAATTTATAGAGAAAGGCCAGCCATGTACACGTGGAATTTGTTCCTCCATTACTGTTGCCTTGCCTAATTCTCCAGTAGTTTCACAACTGCTTGCCTCTCTACTCAGGCTGCTTCAAACGCCTACCTTTCTCTTCTAATTTACTGTCTTACTTGCTCTTCTACTAACTCTTCTACTCCTTTAAGTCATAGTTTAAACATCTTCTCAACAGTACTTTCTCTTTATCCTGTGCCTTAAATCTAGACTTTCATTGCACTCCAAATACTTCCATCATATAATTATAATTAATTTTATTAGTACCCACTTACATCACTCTACCTAATTCCTCCATAACGTCTGTCCACATGTCATCACAAAGTGTTCCATTCTCACTACTTCTTCTGAATGTTTCATGAAATTGTCACCCATGTCATCCTTGATGCAAGTATGAATTGCCATTTAACCGTTACTGTAGTGCTTGACTAGTTGCAATATTTTATACAGTTCAACTTTCTAACATTTTCAGTAAATTGTATTGATGAAGTATTATATATATAAATTCCATCAATAGTTTATCTAAAGTTAATAAAAAATTTTATACATTAAGCACACCCATGTAATTACCACATAGGCAAAGTATCAAGGTATAGAATATTTTCAGGACCATAGAAACCTCATTTTGGACCTTCCTATTATAATCACTAATTCCTAATAACTATTAAAAATTAATCACCAGAGTTTTATTTTGCTGATCTGGACTTGCGTAAATGACATAACATCATGTGTAGTCTTTTATTTTTCTTTTTTTTTTTAATTCATTTTTATTGTTAGACTTATTGGGGTGACATCTGTTAGCAAGGATTACATAGGTTTCAGGCATACAATTCTACAGTGCATTGTCAACTTGATGTATAATAAGTTCACCACCTAATGTGACTTCTATGTGTAGTCTTTTGTGTTTGAAATATTCTCTCAAGTTGGGGTTTATGAGTTTCACTCAATAGCTTCCCATTGGGAAATAGTTCATTGCTTTACAGAGGTGAGTAGAATTCTCTTAGATGAGTATACCACAATTTGCTTACATATTATTACGAATCGTTTGCTTGGTGATTATTTGGTTTCTTTCCAGTTGATAGCTATTGAGAATAACTCTACTCTGAACATTCTTGTACTTGTTTTTTGATACCAATATGTGTGCATTTATATTGATTATATGAGTAGGTATAGAAAGTCAAGTCATATGGTATGTAT
>PVJL010007404.1:0-69883 GCA_004026885.1 Lyroderma lyra | reverse complement strand
TTCTGCAGCTCAGGCCTCAGTGTGACTCCAGAAGATTATTTCAATACTCACTTCCAAACTGGCCACCTACCTCCAGCTTCTATTCCTCCCTTTGGGCCATTCACTACCTTGACACCAGTGTCAAATACACAAAACACATTTCTCTTCCTGCAATTTTGTGACAGCCCAACTCCTTCACAAGGCCCTTCATATAGGGCTCTTCCAGGCCTTCCAGCCCCATCTCCTGCCTCTCCTCCCACACACCTATAACCTTCCAGCTCAACAAGCCATTTGCACTGCTGTTTTCCTCCTCCTACCAGGTCCCTCTCCCTTCTCAGACTGCCACTGGTACATCTTTCCAGACTCAGTCCAAATGTCCCCTCTTCTCTGCACCCTCAGACTGAGGCTCTCAGGCATGCCCCCTCAGTGACCCACAGAGCTCAGTGCACATGTCCAACACAGCATTCACCACCCTGGATGGCAAACATCAATTGACAGGACTCTCCTCACTATTGCCTGCAAGCTCCCTAAGGGCAAGTACGTTTTGGAACCCTCAGCCCCACCAGAGCAGGACAATCTCCACACACACGTTGGTTACATTAACACACAACTGAATGGAGGAAAAGCCATTTGGTTTTGTGCTAGACCTAACTGTCACACTTGAACTCTTCACTTAAAAAGATTATTCTCTGAGAGATATAAATAAATAAAACAGACAAAAGCAAGGTTGCACCAGTTGAAGGGGGGTGTTTTTCTAGGAACAAGGAAGGAGGCTATAACACGTTCAGTCCCCCATCCCACCATGGGGAGCCCCTCAGGACCCCATTCAGAAACTTAGGGGCAAGCTAAAGGGAAACTCCTCAGGTACTATAATAGTGATAACAACAGCTCATATTTATTGAGCATCTGCTCTGTGCTAGGCACTGTTATACCTTTTACAAGCACATCTCATTTAATCTTCACAAATCTATTCAAAAGTACTACCATCCTTACCCTGAAGCTTAGAGAGTAACTGGCTCAAAACACGTATTAATCAGAATAGTCATGATTTTCTATTTGAAAATATTTTTAAATAAATTTTCAGCCAGTAGGACTGATGTGAAAAAAGAAACACATATTCTCAAAACTTCTTTGCTCACTTCAACAACTCTTACCTTCCTCTTCAGCAACCATAACCTTCTATCCTTCCAGTTCTCTCACTCGACCTCATCGACTCTAACATCCCCCCAATTTCCTCTTCTAGTTCCACCCCTTCCCTGTCTAAGATCTTCTCTACCTAGTCAGTTTCACCACAATTCTCTGACCAGTATTGCTTTCCTCACTTTCTGCCCTGTTTCAACCAGCTGCTAATTCCTTTTCTGCCAATTGCTCCAAAAAATGTTCAACGTTGCCAAGGAAAATCATACGACTGTGTATGGCACCGAGAAAGACTTCAAGTTTCCAATTTCAGCTGGGACTTCAACACTCAGATCCAGCATCCAATGACCTCCTTACTGCCAATCCCTCTCTTCTTGGTCCTCACTTCCCCACCCCTTCTGGCAGGGCTCACCAATACCTCCTTCTCAAAACCCTTCATTTCAGAGGTTGCAAATTGGCAGCCTGGGGATCCTGCCACAGATACGTTTTGTTTGGCTCTTAAAACAGCTGGGCTTTTCCTTTTTGTTTGACTTAGCTGCCAATATGGAAAACTCAGTAGGTTTCTGGCTTTCTCTTGAAAAACTGGAAGATGTTAACAATATGGGCCCACGCCTTTACTAAAACCACCTTGCCTACCTGGACACCTCAAGGTTTTTAGCTTGCTGGACAAATCACCTCACTGTCACACCCCGCTTTATTCCCTTGGTTTTGGAAAGTCCCCCCTCCCCCTCCGCCAATTTTCATGCCCTCGGACTCCTCCTTCTTGGTATCTATGGATTGCAACTCTTTCTTCACTCACCTGTTAAATCCTGGTGTTTTCAAGGTTCCCTCCTTGGGGATTTTCCATTCCCACTATGTATCACCTACACGCTGGTCTCCACTCCGTTTAAAAAGTTGGCAATCCTTTATCTGTCCCCAACAATGTTTTAAACGTTTTGGGGTCGAAAAGCCAAAGGTCTGGAACCCCATGATTCCCACCTCTCTCAGGCCTTTCCCAGTTCTTCCTGCGTCCGTCACCCCATCCTCCAGGGAACCCACAGGGCCTGGGTACCCGGCGGACTCTCGGTCCGGTCAGGGTTTCCTGGCTGGAGGCCCGTGAACGGCCGCGGACCCACACACGCCGCCTGGGCAGCGACGCCAGCGACCCAACATGCTTCCCACCGATGGGGACACCGCACCCAGGGCAACTAGAGGGACAGGTGGGAACCCTGGCTGAAGCGGAGCCACTCACCTGGGCTGGGGCGGAGCTGCTCACCTGCGCAGGGGCGGGGCCGCGGGCGGGGCGGGGCTGCACCTGAGCTGCTCCAACCCGCGGCCGACGCGGCCTCCCTCCGCGGCTGCTGCTGACGCGGAGCCCGCCGCGGCCCAAGCGCCTGAAGCCCCGCCCCCGCCCGCGGGCACTTCCGGGACCGCTCTAGGCTGAGCGGAGGTCCAGGCATCTCGGTGGTCCCGCCGTGCCTGGAGTCTCAGCGCTTGGCTTCCCGACTTTGCATCTCGAAGACAGGGATGAAGAGAGTCTCTCCAGTCGGTGCAGTGGATCGGGCTGTCCCCAAAGGGAACAAAGGGACTGGGGGCAAAACAGAGCTGGGCAGGCGTTGGCTGCTGTGGAGGGGAGGAAACAGGCCGGCGTGGGTGGGGGCGGGCCAGCCTAGAGCAGCTAGCTGGAGGCACAGTTCCTGCTCCACTTGCTCTGTGGGGGTGGGAACTAGCCAGGGGCCCGTGGGATCCTAGAGCGGAGCCTGTCACCCCTCACAGGCCCAGGTCTCCTGTTAGAAGTCACACTCCCTTCCTGGTCCTGCCTGTCCACCCCTCCCCCACAGAGACAGATTAGAGGAAGGGCCTGCTGAGGACCCAGGAAATGGCTGCGAATGTAGGCTGGACCCTCTCTGGACCCTAGAGACTCCCAACTCAGCGCATTTGAGGGATGACCTCCAGGCATGAGGCTCCTCTTAGGGAAACCAGGAGGGAAGAGGGGTGTGTTCTTGAGTCCCTACCCCGTTCCCAGACGCTCAACTCAGCTCTGCTTTTGACAGCAAGACTTGCCCCTCTCCCCAGGCTCCGCGCTGGTTTCACTGGCCTGGCGGAGAGCCTCCCTCGGGACCACAGCCCTCTCAGCCCTCTCAACAGACCAGTAGAACACACGTTCCTGAGAAGGAGGATGCTGCCCACTCTGCCCCTGCCATCTGCCCATCTGCCTTTAGCACCTTCCGCCCTGGCTTTCAGGTACCTCTGAATGCCCTCCCCACCCCAATACACACACAATCACACCTGCCTCTCTGCCTCTGTCAAGGTGTAGGCAGCAGCTGTCCCTCCTCTAGCTAGCAGTCTGGGCTTCATTGGCACCCCATTGTTACCAAGTGAATGTTGGACCACAACCATCCATGCAGGGCTGGTTCCTTTATTTTCTCCTTCTATCTCCTTGGGTCACAGGAAGGCCAGACCACCAGTCTGAGACTCTGGAGGCCAGTGAAGAGCCTGTGCCCCACCCCAAGGATCTCAAGTGCTTCCTCTTCTTCACCAATCACCAAAATCCCAATGCACCCCTCCCCAAGACCAACTACAGTCACTTGCTCATCAGGGAGCTCATGGCCCTCAGAATAGTTATTGTTGATGTGGTGAATATTATTAATCCATTTTACAGAGGAGGAAAACCATTTTACAGAGGAAGTTAGAGAGCGGCCTAAGGTCAAGAACAGAAATGGGAGGCAGATTGGAGACACTCATCTCACAGCCCCACCCCTAGAATGTGTAGCCCACAGAGCAGTAATAATCTGCGTCGTCCTCAGGCTGCACAGGACTGATGGTCAGGATGCAGGCATTGTGGGCTTCATCGTTGGCTGCTGAGAAACGGTCAGGAATGTCTGGGGGCCGGTGGTGGTCCTCTTCTGAGCGGTAGTAGAGGAGGTAGCGAGGGGCGCTGCCTGCCCGCTGCTGGTACCAAGAAACTCCGTAGTCACCAATGGTGGCATGGTGAGGGCTGAGCATGCAGGAGAGTTGGGCTACTTGGCCTGGGAAGACCAGCAGTGCATCTGGCTTGGTCACGGCTGGCTGGAAGACTGAGAGAGACATACCTGCTCATGTCTGGTCTGGGCCCCTGCCCATGAAGACTTGGTCACACTCCTCAAAAGACTCATGTTCCTGAAGAACTCATGGCCATGGGATTGGCACTGGATGGGGCACAGAGCTGCCAATACTCAAGTTTCTATTAGTGCCATGTTTTCATGGATATGTGTTCAGCTGAGAGCCTAGGGTTCAGATGGTGGCCACTGGGTCCTTCTATTGCCCATTCCCAACCTTGCCATGAAGACCCCTATCCCCTTGCTTATACTGGCTCTTCCATACCCTTGCCATAGGCTAATCACCCACTGGAAGCTTCCTGAGCTATAGCACCCATCAGCTCAGCTTCAGGCAATTGGACACTGGGGACCTTCTTGGGTTTAGGTTGTTCCTGAGGCCCTGTGAGGTAGGGACCAGCTCACACCAGGTTCCCCTGTGAAAAACTCGAGAGGTAACCAGGTCCAGTCCCTTCTAAGACCCTAAAGAATCAAAGCTCAAAGGGAACCTAGGTATCTGGTCATTCAGAAATGGAGAAACTAAGGCCCATACAGAGAAGTGACTTGCCCTAGGTCTAGGACAGAGCCACCTGTAGCCAGTTCTCAGGAGCTTCCACCTAAATGCCCCTTCCAGAACCCTCCCACTGCTCACATCAATTTGTTTCCTTGCAGGGGCCTTTTGGAGCTAGTATAGTCTCCCACCCCACCCCCAGTGAGCCAGGCCCAGGGAAGACTCACCTGCCAGGAGGGCCCCAGTCAGAAGGAGGGCCAGGCGCCAGCAGGCCATGGCCAGAGGCAGGAAGGGAGGCAGGAGCTGTTCTGTGGAGTGTGCTTCAGAGCATGGGTAGGGGAGGCCACTGGACCATGACAGGACATGCAAATCAGCACATTGACTGGGGGTGGGGGACAGTGGCTGGGGCCCAACTGCCAGGCCCCATCTTTCCAAATGTGAGTGTCCTAGCCCCACAGGGCCTGTGAGAACAGAAGCCAGAAATCCACACATGCATTATAGCAGGGGGCTGCTTTTTAATTTAGCTATAACTCACTTATGGTAAAGTATACAAATATTAAGTATATGGCTCAATGATTTTATATATAAAATATATATGTATATATACACACACAACACACCTGCAGTCCCTACCCAGGTCAAGATTTAGAACATTTCCATCTCCCAAGAAGTCTCCTTCATTCTCCCACCTCTCTCCACCCCCAAAGATAACCGTCCTTCTGACTTCTATCAGATCAGTTTTGTCTGCTCTAGAATTTCCAATATGAATAGAATGAAAGTGTGTCCTCTTTTGTTCCTGTTTCTTTTGTTCAACATTAGGGACATCATCCATGAGTGTGCAGCAGTGTTTAATTCATTTTCATAGCTGCGTGTAATCCATTGTGTAAATAAATCACAATTAGTTTATTCATTCTGCTGTTATCATTGGGTGCTTTCCAGTCTTTGGCCATGACAAATAAAACTGCTGTTGATGTCTTTGGTGTACCTGTGCTTTCATTCCTACTGAACTAACACCTAGAACTGCAATTGCTGGGGGTGGGGGTGGGGGGTGGGATAGGGAATGTGCACATTTAACTATAATGGTTATTGCCAGGGTTCCCCACAAGCTTGTATCGATCTGCACTTCCACCAATGGGTAAGATAGTTCCAATGACTTAACATGTTCACCAGCACTGGCATGGTCAATTCCTTTTCTTTGCCAGATAGAGGGGAGCTGGCTTTGGTTGAGATTGTTTCCTCCTATGGCAAATGAAAATAAGCATAGTGCCAGCCCAAGGGCTGTGAAGATGCAAAGCTAGGACTTAAGTGCCCAGTGCCAGCATAGTGCATGTATTAGTCATACCTTTATTTTCTGTTTTCTGATGCTTTGACATCTGGGGTCTTGCTGATCTTGGAGGACTGACCCTCCCAGGGTTAACCAGCTCCTAGAGATACTTTCAAAATGCTAACCTATCAATCCTGAGCCCACACTTTCAACCACCTATTTTCTGGAGCTCTCACACTCAAGGCCACTGCCTACCTACCCTAATCACCCAGGGCCAGGTACCAGACAACCAGGGAAGTCCCTATGCCACAGAGCCCACTGAAATTACTCAAACCAGCTGATCCTGAGCCTGCTTCCCCTGCCTTGCCTGTTCCTTCCTGCAGAAATAGGCTGAGCAGATGTACCATTTTAAATGGGACAAGGCAACGGTTTTGTCCCATATCAAATGAGATGTACGCTCAGCCTACTGACACTTTGAGTTTTAGCCCAGTGAGACTAGGCTGACCATATGTCCCATTGAAATGGGACAGGACCGTTGTTTTCTGTCTTGTTTAACATGGGACATCTGGTCAACCTACTACTCAGAAACCACAATAAAGGCTTCTGGTCACAGTTCCTCCTCCCCTTCTGCCTCCTGACTGACCCAGGTGCTTCCCCATGTGCCCAGCCTGTTAAATGGTATGCCCCCTCCTCATGAGAACTGTAACAAATTATCTTTTCAATGGCAATCATCTCCTGATCTGTTGGCTTTATCAGACCTACATAATTATAATAAATGAATTAAAACAGTGCACTCTCCTGGGGGAGGTTATAAACCACCTCCAACAGGTCCCACTTCATTCCTAACACCTCCTTAGGGTATCTTCAAACCTTCAAGATTAAAGACCCCCTCAGCAGCGCTGAAGATAGCAGAGTGATGGTTGTCAGAACTGAGGTTCCACGACAGGGAGTGGCCATTTCTTCTGGTATCTGGCTCCAGCCACAGTTGAGCTATGTTCTGCAGGATTCAGGTCTCCAGATACAGTGATGTCCATAGGGGAAAGTGCCCTGTATTTAAATAACTATGGAAAATGTTGCCTGTTTCCACAGTACTGATTCTAAGCACTTGCCACTGTTGAGCACAGATACAGCATTTTAAAGTGTCATTGCATTTTACCCTCACAGCTCTGCTAAGTTGTGTTCTTACCCCACTTTTACAGATGGAAACACTGAGGAAAGTGCTTATCCAGAGGCAGAGTGTGACCTGGAGGCTGTGAGCTGGTGGAGGATTCAGTCCTCTCCCCATCTGCCTCCCTGCCCCAGGCAAGACAAAGGAGGATTGGGGACGGGGAGCATTTCCAAAACCTTGGGGAAAAGGGAGATGACAAAGGTTGGGGCCTGCTCCAGATACCCACCTGGCACCCTGGCTGGAGGGGTGTCTAGTGGGGGTTCATGGTGAGGAGGTAGGAGATAGAGGGGGGGTGGTAGGGTAGAAACAAAGAGGTGTGATGAAGAGAAATAGAGAAGGAGAGGGGGAGGGAAAAAATCAAAGAAAGGAGGGACACAGATGAAGAGGCAGAGAAGTGGGTTAATGTGAGAACACAGAGACACAAAACTAGGGAGAGGCGAAGAGGAAAGGACCAGGAGAGAGAAGACAAATATGAGGCAGGAAAGATGGTGAGAGACAAGAGGACAAGCAAGGGAGAGCTAGTGACAGAGACAACCATGAATCTGACAGGCTTGGCTACAAAACAGACAAAGAGGGACAATGAAAAATGGTGTGGCCATGCTGGAAGACATTGGCAGTTAAACACACTCTTATCCTATGATGCAGAAATTCCTCTTATGGTATTTATTTTAGAGAAATGAGAAGTTCTAGTCACACAAAAACCTGTAGTGAATGTCTATACTAGCTTTATTCTTAATTGACAGAAACTAGTAATACCCCAAAATAACAGCGGTGAATGGATCAACAAACTGGTACACCCAGACAATGGGGCCTGCCTCCAAAGGGACAAACAATTGCCACATGGGACAACCTGGGTGAATCTCAAATGCATCATGTTGAGCCAAAGAAACCAGACTAAAAAGGCTTCACACTGTTTGATTGCCTTTATAGAACATTCTGGAAAAGGTAGTCGTTGCCAGGGCTGGAGTCCACTACAAAGGGGCATAAAGGAATTTTGGGAAATAATAGAAATGCTTGGTATCCCGACTGTGGTGGTGTTGTCATAAGATTTGTCAAAACTTAAAACCCTAAAAAGGGTGAATTTTACTGTATGTAAATTTTAGCTCCATAAACTTGACTGAAAAAGAAAAGAAACAAGAACAGGGGAAGAGAGGAGGCCGGGAGTGAGGAGAAAGGTGGAGGGAGAGGAAAGAATGTGAGCACAGGGAGGGGAGCCTTAAGCTGGTGGGGAGCCCGCGGGGTTGGTGAGGAGGATCCCACGCTTTGGCCAGGGCCTACCAGCTCACAGCGGGCATTTTCCCCAGGCCAGAGCCCCACCCCCAGGAACCTCCCCCACCTTTAGCCTGGGAGTTCAGTCTCTACAGGTGGGGGATGGGAATGTCCGTACCCACACCCAGGTGCTGTTACTGGGATACTGGAGTGAAGGCATTTCCTGCCTGGGCGTCTTAGCAGCTCCCACTGCCATGGAGACCAGCTTGGAAGCTGGGAGCGCCTGCCTCCTCTGGCTGCTCTGACCCAGTAAGCAAGAGGAAGAAGAGGCCAAGGGTCCTAGACAACTGCAGGAGCCCATCCTCAAGGGTGGCCAAGCAGGGGACCTCAGCCTGGGTGCGCGCGCGCGCACACACACTCACACACACACAACTTACATCTCCCAGCAGGGCCTCACACCAGAATAGATCTCGGCCCTATCTCCTTCCTTAGTCGTGAAGTCGGAGTATCTTCTCCCCTGCAACTATGTTTATCACAGTGATGTTTGGAGGTAAGTGGGGTCCCCTGTCCCAGCAGATGGGTGGAAGACTGGTACACTCATCTTGCTTCTCTCTGCCATGGAAGGGGGAGGCAGTGTGGGGAAGCAGGGGTACACCTGGGGAAGGGATGGGGTGGGGTTTGGGGAGGCAGCTCTGTGAGGAGGCAGAGCCAACACCTGGAGTGAGTCCCCGGAGGGGAAAACCCCGACTGAGTACTGGGAAATTCACACGGGCTCCTCTCCGAGAGTAGCCACCACACCACCATGGAGCTGTACAATCTCTTCACTATTCAGTCAGTAGTCCTCAAGCTGTAGCCACAGTTGCTGATTCCCAACTCTCTGTTGGGAGGGAGTCAGTTTTGGGAGGTGAGCTGGTGTGGGAGGCTGTCCCATGCAGGAGGCATGAGTTGTATACCCGTCACTGACATCTCAGGAGATGGGTGGTGGTGGTTACTGTCCTAGTCACCTAGCCCTATTCCCTGGTTAGGAAGAGATGGGAGAGGCAGAGGGTCCCAGATTGGGGGTGGGGGGAGGAATAGAGGGTCCCATTCGTTCACTTCTGCTCCTGCCCTACAGCTGGCTGCAGGGAGCTGGTGAACCCCTGGTGCAGTCTGGTGACTCTCACAGCCCACCTGAGGCAGAGGGGACGGATGCCCCCAGATGGTGAGTCGGTAGAGAAGGGTAACAAGGAGGGAGGGCACAGAGCCTCATGCAGGGGTACCAACCCTACCCTGCCTCTCTCCCTGACCTCCCAGCAACCATTGCCCTCCTGGCTGAGGATGGGCACCTGGTCAGCCTGGATGAAAGCCTGGAGGGGGCTTCCCAGGCTCCCTCCAGAGGCAGCCCCCTGCTGCAGGAGCGTGGGACCTATGTCCTTGTGCAGATTATCAGTAAGTGGGGCCCAAAACATCCCCCTGTGATTATGTTGGAATATAAGGATAGCAGTCTACAGACCACACAAGACCCTGCCCAGTCCCCTCAACTTTGACCAGGACCTAGCCCTGACCCTTCCAACCAATGCCCTGTCCTGACCCCAGCCTGAGCCAGCAAACGGGTCCAGCATAGGAGGTAGGGGTGGAGACTGCCAGGCAAGTCAGGAGTCATGCTTTCTCCTTCCACAGATGGGGAGGGTGGGGCTCCTACCCGCTATCAGTCCCTATTGGATAACCTGGATGACTGGTGTCCAGAGCTAGCAGGTGAGTGTCATGATACAACCCTGGGGTGGAAAGGGAACACCTTTTCTCCAGCTCCAACAGGCAGGCCTCCCTGGGCCTTCCAGAGAAACTGCGCTGGCTGTCAGGCCTGCCTACCATGGGCAATAACCGGAGGAGACGCCCAGGCACTCGGCGTGGCCATCAGGAGCAAGGCCCTCATTCAAGGCCCCAAAGGCTGGGCTCCCTGCTCTCCAGGACTCGCTAGTTGGGACCAGGAGCCAGGTAAGGAAACATATATACCTGGGTGGACACTAATATACCAGAAGTAGAACTCCTTCCCAGGAAAGACACTTGTATTCTGAGAAGTGGACCCTCAATGTCAACCCCTGTCACACACACACATATACCCACAAGATGGAACACACTGTACCCAGAGACAGGTCCCCACCACTCCACTGCAATGTAAGGGCCAAGGGCAGCAGCATCCTTGGTGCCCAGATGTGACATAGGACCTGGTTCTTAGTAGGTGCTCAATGAAGAGCTGCTGAATGAACTCCATGAAGGCACCAACACAGTGTGAGTGACGCTGGGATTTGCACTGGTTTGAAGGACATGCTCCTCTGTTCCAGAAGGCCCCATGATGGGCACACAATAATCACATGGTCAAATTGGACTCAGATCCAAAGAGGTTGGCCGTGACCTTTGTCCTGTGTGATCAGGCCCAAACAGAGAGCAGCCCAGCAGCATTCCCCTTATGGTATCTGTAGTTACTGAGCAGTATTAGCAAGGTCACAGACAGGATGTGAGGTTGCCGAGGGCCCCTAAGATATGGGTGCAGAGGAGATCCAGAAGCAGAGACAAGAAAGATGGAGGGGGAGTTCCCTGGTGGTGTAGCGGCTTAAGGCTTCAGTGCTGGCGCTGTCAGCGCTGCGGCCTGGGTTCAATTACCGGCCAGAGAACTACCCACATACAAAAAAAAAAAAAAAAAAAAAAAAAAAAAAAAAAAAAAAAAAAAAAAAAAAAAAAAAAAAAAAAAAGAAAGAAAGAAAAGAAAGATGGAGGGGCCAGGTATCTCTGAGAGGGGAGACAACCAGGATTCCAGCTCCCAGAGTCAGATGCTCTTGAGGCTACCTGCTAATGCCTCACCACTGGCTTTGACTGCTTAGGCTGTTGGGATTACAACAGGGATCCTCCTTCCCCACCCATGAGACCAGCTTAAAGTGATTCCATCCCCCACCCACACCGCCCACCTCATCAACCAGGTGCTCCCAGCATACAGGCCAGTGAGGCAGGCGTGGGTCTAAAATAAACTCTTTTAATTGCACATTTGTGTCTCCGGTCATCTGTGGGGTGAGAAACTCCTCCTTACTCCCAATCCCAGTTAACATGGGTACAATCTGATGACCATGTCATGGTCTGGCTGTCGGTGAAGGGGCGGAGGTGAGTGCAGGGCTGGTCCACAAATCTGCTCCAGTCTGCACCAGTCAGTCCTGGTCTCTTCAGGGCAGGGAGCTCAGACCTGTGAAGAGAGGGGTAGAATAGGCTGCTGGTCAGCCCGCAGGTATAGGAAGATGGGCTGCCCCTCCCGCCTCGCACCTGGGCCAGGAGTCACTTGCTCACCGTGGTTGTACTTGCACTGCTTCAGAGCCTCGCTGAAGCCCTCACACAGGGACAGGTCACTCTGAGTGGTGGAGCAGTCCAGGAACTGCTTGATCTCATACGCACAGGGCCCCAACTGCAGTGGCTGGGGGGCAGCACGGGAAGGGGCCTGGGATGGCGCAGGAGGCAGCAAGGTCATCTCAATGTTGGTACCCAGAAGTGGGTTCCAAAGCTGAGGACCATCTGCCCCTTCCCACAACCCCAGCCCAGGTTCCCCAAGGGTCCCAGGTAGGCTGAGTGACCTAGAGCCAGCAGACTCGGCTGCTTCATCTGTGAAGCCAAATGAACCCACAGCCCTCTCAAAGCCATTCAGCTGATGCTAGTGCTGGGTCTAGACAGCATTTCCCTGCTGCCTCATAAAGGGCATGTTGGGCAGGTATTGGTAGGAGAAGTTTCTAGAAAAGCCCAGTGCTCTGCTAGCTCCTGGAGTATGAGCCCCACTCCCACAAGTTCTAGCACCTTCTTGGCTCAGCCACACTGACCCTCATGACCCCTGACCCTGTCATTAAGCCTACATTTGGCTCAGGACTGGTGGCCACCCAGTGGGAGACATGCCAGCAGGGAGCAACGAGCTACCCTTTTGCCCTTGGGCCCAGGGACTACAGTGTGTGACACAGGAGTAGGCGACAGGAGACTCAGGAACTTCAATATCCCTCCCCCTTACTAGGGTTTGGTGACCTTGGGCCAGTCTCTGAGTCCTGAGGGCCTGAGTTTCCCCACCTCTAAAAAGCTTGTAGACATCTGTTCCTGGGAGTCTAGGGACCTTGGTCTCAGCGGAGGGGCTGGCAGAGCCTGCCTATGAGTGACAGAGGGCAATACAGCAGAGTGAGGAATAGCACCCTAGTTGGGCAAAGTCCTGGGCCTGAGGCAGTTCTGGACATGCCCAGATATAACTCTCTGGGCATTCCAGTTGGACTCTTTCTCTGTGGCTTTCAGAGAAATCAGTCTCAGTTTCTTCGGAACCCGTGGCTTACCTGCTGAGCAGCAGGCTGGGCGGGCTCTGAGCTGCCACCGCTGAAGGCTCCGGTCAGGGCGCTGCCCACGACGTGTCCCACAGCTGAGCCCACCGCTACCCCAGCAGCGGTGGACGCCATCTGTGCCATCAGGCCAGGTTGGCCCGGCGAAGTGGGGGCCGGGGCGGCAGCCGATGGCGGTGGGTGCGCGGGTGGGTGGGCAGAAGGCGTGCGGCTGTGGGGTAAGGGGTATGCAGGGTTAATCCTGGCCAGAGCCCAGGGCAGAGGCCCGAGGGGCCGGCTGACCCTGGCAATGGCCTCCTTTCTCCTTCCTTAGGAGGGACCACCGTTTTAGACACATGGTTGCGGCACTCCTGACCCACCCGCCATCCCCCTCCAAGATGGCGCAGTAGTTGCCAAGGTCACTCTATCACGCCCTTGGGAAAGTACCAGCGCTTCCCGAGCCCTCTCCCCACCGGGCCCCTGTCGGGCTCACACCTGGCTGGCCGGGCGGCCACGCTGCGGCTCCCCCGAGGCATGGTTGTGGCAGTGGGACTCTGCTGAGCTGCGTCAGAGGCGGCGACGGTGGCAGCGGTTCTGTCTCCGGGACGAACGCGGCAAAGTTGTCACTCCTGGAATAAGGGGCGGGCCTCGGGGACACGCCCCCAGTGGGAGGTGCCAGGCGTGCAGCAGCAGGTCTTTCCGGCGGGTCCCGGGGACCTATTCCTTCCAGCATCCCCTGATCTCGGCGGCCGTCTCAGCTGGAAATGTGATCCCTCGCCCTTCCTGCGCCTAGCCGAGCTGTGTGGGCCGTCGGGATATGGGCCCTTGTCGCAGAGCGCGGAGGGTTTACGCAGGGGCGACAGGGCTGTTCCTTTAAAGATCTCCACTGACCGCAGGGAGTGGAGTTGGGATCTGTACCTTGATCTAGGGCAGATACTGGGGGGCCACCGGTTGAGGCCGACCCGGGAGGGGACCTGCGGCTCCAGGCCGAGCTGTGCTCCTCCCCATCCTATCATGTAGTGTTTGTGAATCACTGGGTGGTCTCTTGGTTGCCGCTGGGACTAGAGCCGGGGAGAGGAGCCCTGAGGAAACCTGGCGCGGACCGTCTCCAGAATCCCCGCCAGGGGGCGTCTGGAACCCTCCTTCGACTCCCCGGCCATGTGCACTGCTGGTACTGGTAGCTTTGGGCAGCATCGCCTCGGAGTGCGATGAAGCTCCCAGCACGGCCCTCCACCTGGCCTGACACCCCTGCCCCGCAGATGCAGCGCCAGACACAGTTTTTTCCACGTTCAAGCTGCGCGCTCCATCCCAAAGGGTGTGATCTGAGTTCCTACAGGCATTTGCACATGTTTGAATCCTGTGGCCTCAGTGATTTTACACCTTGGATCCAGGCCAGGAGCAGGGTGGAGGTGTGGATTTAGGACGCTCCTAGCACTTCGGGAACTCACAGTTTTTATGATCTTTTTCTACTGACTTCACAGTGGTTATATCATTACCCCTGGGGGAAAGGGCCCGGACTTCTTTTCTGCACCCCCATGACTCCCCGTTGTGTCTGCAGAAGGCATAGTGGCACAGGGATTGTTGGGAGGATGGAATCACTCAGAGCAAAAGCATGGGGGGAAAGTTGGTTCAAGTGCGGAAAGGAGGCCCCTCTGTAAGGAGGGAGTAAGGGAAAGGAAGGAGCAAGGAGCCACACCTGGCACTCTCAGTTATGTGTGTGAGAAGGGCTTCCAGTCATGCACACGTACGTGCAAGTCACGTGCACTGTGTTCTTACCACACAATCTTCTTAGACAGCCTGTGTAGCAGGGCCCTCCCCTGACGCCTGTTTGGGCCTGGGCCTTGCTTTTCTCCTTTCTCAAGCTGGAGTGACCATCTACCTCCAGCTGAGGTGAGCATGTGAAGGGTGGCCCAGGCTTTCCTCATAGACATGCCAGGCCTGGTCCAGCCTCGACCCTTTTGCTCTTGCAGTCCCTGCCCTCCTGGTTCCATTTGCCAAACTGGCTTATCCTTCTAGGCTGATCAGGGTCCTCCTTCTCCAGGAGGCCCTCTGCGACCAGCCCACCTTGCTGGGTGTGCAGCTGGCTTTTAACCACAGCCCTTCACTCCAGGCCTGTACTATGGGTGGCTATTACTTCAGCTCCCATGACTGGTGGACTGCAGGTTCCCCAAAGCACAGCCATGCACCCCTGGAAGCATGCAAGACCACTTAATGAACGTTTTTATTTAAGTAATTATGTGTTTTCATGTATATCAGAAAAAAAAATGTAATTGGCTCATCAAATCCATGATTCCTTACCCAGTTATTGCTAAGAATGAGGCTGAAGTAGGCATTTCAATTTTTAAAATTGAGTCACTTTAGAGAAAAAGATTGCTAATAGTTCAGGTAGTAAAAATCACTGCTGTGATTTACCTTTACTAGCTCTCTAGGAGTCTGTGGAGCCTTCCCGGAGAAGCTGTGAAAGGCTCCCTGGGCTGGGATCTGGTGGGGGGGTTGAATCAGCCTGATTGTCCTCTCCTTCCCAGCCTCCCTCCCTTCTCAGGCTCAGGCTGAGGGCCCCACAACCTTACCTTGCAGCAACTCAGGACTCTACCCATCAGGACAGGAGCCACTGATTGGTTTTTGGCCCAGCAGTGTTGCCCATGATGAAGCAGACTGCCTGGTGAGGTGGTGAGGCCCCTGGTCATTGCAGACGCCTTCCAGCATGGCGGGGTCCCACTTCTTTGGTTCTCACCTCCTTTCCCTCAGGTTTCAGGAGGCTGGCCTGAGAGTGCTCTGAGGAGCCTGATAAAGGGACAGCCTGGGCTCCCAATGCCCCACTCAAATACTGTCATCATCCGCCCCCCACCAC
This sequence comes from Lyroderma lyra, assembly GCA_004026885.1. Classification (NCBI taxonomy): domain Eukaryota; kingdom Metazoa; phylum Chordata; class Mammalia; order Chiroptera; family Megadermatidae; genus Lyroderma; species Lyroderma lyra. The sequence goes on along the minus strand of PVJL010007404.1, from coordinate 54,404 downwards.
CATGGCCTCTGACATCACCCTTCCTCCAGCTGACCAGCTAGAGGGCCTTCTGATTCCTCCATTGCTTGCTGTAATGGAAAAGCCTGATCTGGTCCCTCCCTCTTGTGGCCTTAGTTTCCACATCTATAAATTATCTACAGTTCTGTTCCAACCTTGGGGGCTGGCCAGCCTCCTATATACACCTCAGTTTCCCCTGGGACACATTTTAATATTCCTTTTCTCACAGGGGATATAATGCCATCTTCCAGATCATCAGTCTCTGAGGAGCTGGGAATTTGCCCATGGGTAGGACCACCTGTCATAGGCTAACAGGAGGTCAGAGGTCAGGCCACCAGGGAGACCAGCTGGGGATGTGCCTTCCAAAGTTGGGGGTAGGCACCGGGAGAAGTGTAACCCAACTCCTCTTATACTCCCCACTGCACATCGGGGAAACTGAGGCCCAGAACAGCACAAGCTGGCCAGGGTCACCCAGCATCAGGCCTCAGACCACAAACTCTACTCTCCTTCGAGAGGACGGAGTCTCCTGGCCCCCTGCCCCTGCCCGGCCAGCAGCTCCCGGTCCACCTCCCCCACCTTGGCCGCCAACGCCGGCGGGGAAAGTTTTAGAACAAAAGGCACGGGGGGCGGGGCCTGGGCAGGCCGGGGGGCGGGGCGGAGGCTATAAGGGGCGGTGGCCCGGCGCGGCCCAGCAGGCCCAGCAGCCCCGGGGCGGATGGCTCGGGCCAACCGGCTCCGCTGCGCAACCCCGCGCGCCCTCCTGCTCCCGCTGCTGCTGCTGCTGCTGCTATCGCCACCGCCGCTGCTGGCCCGGGCCCCGCGGCCGCCGGTGAGTGCCCGCCGCCAGACTGCCGCTCCTCGCCCAGGGTGCGCCGGGCACGCGGGATGGGCCCTGTGGCGGAGCTGGACTCACGGGGGCGCCTGAGGTGGCCTGGAGCGACCCTTTACCCAAAACGCTTTCTGGGTCCCTGTGGGCGTGATAGATAGGGAGCTTCCCGTCCCTGGAGGTGTGCAAGTGGAGCCTACCCGGGGTCGCCCAGGCTGGTGAGGAGGGGCTCCGTGCAAGACGCACACCCCCTCCCAGCGTGGGGACCTGCTTCTCCGTGCCCCGGGTGCAGACTGGGGTGTATGCCGCTGAAGGCAGCAGAGGGAGTGGTTACAGGGCTTTCTATTCATGACAGGACAAAGCGAAGTTGGTGTCTGCATCCAGGTGTGTGGCCTCAGTGAACGCACCTCCAGGTGTGCCATGGGCTGGAGGATTAAGGAGAAGCTGGGGAGGGCAGCAGCTGCGCTGCAGGAAGTGCCACCACCTGGGCACTTACAAGTGGCAAGTTTGGGAGGCTTGGAACCAGTACAGCATGAGCATGAGAGCTACAGTGTGTGTGTGTGACTGTGAGAAAATGAGAAAGAAGGGACCAAGGATGGGCAGTTGAGACCTTCAGAGAGCAAGAGGGTAGGAGAGGGAGAAGAATGTATGATCCGGAGGGAAGAAGAGAGTCCATGTGAGATAGCAGAATGAGGAATGGAGGGTCAGTCATGGGGTGTGTGTGACAGCCTGCCTGTGCCCAAGAGGCTACACGCTCCCCTTGAGCTGGGGCTTTGGGGGACCAATTACAGAGGTGGCGAGGCAGGGCCTGGGTTCAGAGCCTGGGCAACTGCAGACCCTCAGGCCCCTGAGAGCTTGTCCCACTCGACTGGTGGCTAAGGCATTTAGACAGCTGAGGCAGGAATGAGACCCTTTAGGAGGAGTGATAGGCAGGCGTTGTGGGACTGGCCTGGTAAAGAGGGAGCTCTGATCAGGCTGGGACCCTAGGTTCGGCCACCCCAGGTGTGTTCTGGCCAGTCTTGCCCTGTGCTGGCTATTGGAACAGGAAGGGATAGAATGGGTCGGAGGACCTTAGTCTGGAGCCCCTGCCTCTTCCCCAGCCCCTCTTTGCCTTCTAGAACTTAGAGAAGCACTATGGGTAGCAGTTGAACCCATGGGTTCGGGAATTGGAGAGATCTGGCTTTGAACCATGTGATCCTAGGTGAGCCCTCTTGTACCTCAGAACCTCATCCGTTCAGTCTTGTCAGGAGTAGGTGGGAGATAACAGTGCCCACTGCTGGGTACTGAGGATTAAATGAAGTAATTAGAGGAGAGGTACAGCCAGGCATCCTGGAGACATTTTGTCACCTGTAGCTGTCACTTTGACGTTTGTACAGGGTTAGTTGGGGCCAGGTTTGAGCTGGGCTGCTATCTGTTGCTCTGCAGATATGCAGAGAGCATTTGGGGTCGCCTCAGATGTGTTTATCCCCAGGCTGCTGTTGGCAGGGTCAGGAAAGCTCTGTAAATATTTATCCATCCCAGTAGCTTCCACGGTTGATGAAAGCTCCGCATCCCTTGGGACCAGCAGGAGAGGGATGGGAAGGGGAAAATTAGACCACAGCATGGGGGAGAAGTTGAAATATCCTGCCAAATAGCTGTGTGTCTTGGCTGGGTTGCTTGGCCTCTCTGAGCCTCAGAGGGACTTGATGCTGTATAGAATAGTGTAATGATGCTCCCTGTCTTCCTCAAAGCCTAACAGAGTGTCCTTCTATCAGGGTCACCTCCTGCCGACGACAGAAGACATAACTATGATTAGTTATCCCCCTTAGACCAATAGCAAACAGACCCAGAGAGGGGCACAATTAGCCTTGCTTACCCAGTAGTTCCCTAGTCTGAGGTCCTCTTTTAGCTCCCATCTACCCAGTGCCTCCATTTTCTGGATTGGAAGTTGTCACAGGGGCTGACTTTGAACTTCTACTCAGCTAGGAGATTGAGTCAGCTGAGAAATTCCTCGAGGATGTTTGAGACTGCAGGTTAATGCCAGCCAGCCAGAAGAGGGCAGGGTGAATGAGCTGGACACCCGCCACAGGGCAGGCCATGGGAAGCTACTGGCTGAGGAGGAGGAGGAGGAGGGATTGCACCAGAAGAAATGCTTCTCAGCAATGTGGGTTTTGGAGATAGACTAAGAGCTGAGGGGGTGCGGGGAGAGTTCTAGGTGAGAAGGCATAAACCCTGGGTGTAGGCACCGTTCTCGCCTCACTTGCTGTGTGACCCTAGGCAAAGTCCTTGACCTCTCTGGGCTCTGGGAAATGCCTGCTTCCTGATCCTCTCAGGACTCTAGATAAGGCCAGGGCTGGTCTGTGCCTACCATCTCACCTCACCTGGGAGGACCAGTGCACCTATTTTAGGAATCAGTGGGTTGTCTTGTGCCAGGCCTTGCAGCTAGGGCATCTGGCCCCAGGCCAGAGAGAAATGGGAAAGGTGAAATGTGGGAGGTCAGCGGGGCAGGGAGTGTGTGTTCCATCCTAGTAATGGGGAAACAGGCCAAGAGCCATTAAATGATGGGCTCCCCTGCAAAAGATCCTACTGGCTGAAGGCCTCCATTCTAGTGCCTTTGCTTCCTGCTTGATCTTTCTCCAAGACCCCTGAACTGACCTGGACTGGGAGCACGAGGCTTGCAGAGATACTGCGCACAAGTTGCTCTTTGGGTTTGCAAGGTTACTTCTGGCTGTGACTCCTATTTTACAACTTAAACTCTGGAGACTTTTGGGGAGCTGGATGGCAGGTGGGTAGTGGGAGCTGTAGGAAATTTGATGAGAGCTGATTCCCAGGTGTGGCGGAGAGGGTCCACAGGGGCAAGGAGCCGGGCCAGGGAAGAGGCTGTGTGCCAAACGCTGTAGCAGGCATTGCAGAAGGAGGGCATCTGGCCCTTTGCCATTGCACCACCCCCATTTGACAGATGGGGAAGTTGAGGTTAAGAGAGGGCTATGACTTGCCTACGGTCACTTCATTCAGAGCCACCATGGCATAGAATTGAATCTCAGACTGTGGCTCTTTCTACTGCACTGAGAGGGCCATGATCCAGGGGTCTGAGCATGGAGTTGGTGTCTTGTGGGGGCAAGAAAGGAAGGGATGATGTGTGTGTCCATTACCTACCCTCCCTCCAAGGCTGGCTGCTCCAGGCCTCATTGAGGGGCAGAGAAAACAAGAGATTTCTATTTACAGGCATAAACAGAGCTGACAGTCTGGGCTCAGGGAAGTTTGGGACTCCCAGGGAACGACACAGCTTTGCCCTTCCCAGGGAGGGTCCTGGTACCCCTGCCAGGGTTTGGGAAAGAATGTGTTTATCCTGAAAATCAAGGGGGGCATAATGGGGAGGGGAAGGGGCAGGTTCTCATGACCGGTCACATAAACCTGGGTTCCAAATCCTCAATGTGAGATCTTGCATATGTACTGTCCCTACCTTATGGGAGGAGGAGATAGGTTCAATGAGCCTGCCTGCAAAGTGCTTGGGAAGTAGCAGGTGCTTAATAATTTCTTGTTCTTCTGTCACCAAGGTGAGGCCAGCCTGTGTTTCTCCAGTCCAAAGAGCAGAGCAGAGGTAGAAGATAGGGTGGGCTATGAGCACAGACAGCCTGCCACCTGCCCGCTATTACCTGGGCAAGTTGTTTTAACTTCTCTAGGCGCCATTTCCTCACCTGAGAAATGGGCACAGTGAAAGTGGAGTTGGTGAGAGGTTTCACAAGGGGCTAAGAGCATATCTGTAGAACTATTGGCAGAGTCCTAGCCTAGGTACTGGTGAATGGCAACAATGATAAGTACTTACTAGCCGTAAGCCCAGTATTGGCTGGGCTCCGCCAACCATTCAGTAAGCAGGCTCTGACACTGAGGGAAAACTGGTCTAGGGCCCCACATCTCAAGTAGCTTGATAGCCCTGCAATGATTCAGAAGCTCCAGGTATTCAGAAGACCCCTTCTTAGTGGGCTGTTGTGGGGGGTTGAGTCTAAGTGGCTCTGGGGGATTGTTCTTGGTGGCTCTATAATCAGAGCTTGGTGGGGCTATGATGCTGATTAGAGCCCTGTGGCGCCTGGGACCTGGGAGAGCTGCCAGAGGCTGAGGCTGAGGGTGGGGCCTGGGTGGCCGGACTCCTGCCCCAAATATGGCTGTAGGGAGGCCACAGCTGTCCAGACCAGTCAGGCCCTGAGTCTCTCGGCAAACAGCTCCTCCAACTTTGCGGTATCCACAGCCAGGCCTTTGCCTCCAGCCTGGGTAATCAGAGTCCTCACCTGACCTCTTTGAACTTATACATTTTCATGCACAGGAACTGTGATCTCCACCCTGAGACTTGCAAAGGGTGGGGGCTCCAAGTCAGAACCACCATCTCTGGTATTGGGGCTCTCGCTGGGCAGGGCTGGGTGGGGCTTTCATCAACCCTGAGGCATGGAGAGGGCAGGCCGACCACATCTTCTAGCCCTGTCCTGTGCCCAGCCCTGGTAGGGTATGAACAAAACTGCTCCCTAAAAGTCAGACCTCAGTTCCAGGTACCCTTACTAGGTGCATGGCCCCAGGCTAAGTGCCAAACATGTATCACCTTGGCTCATCCTCAGATCAACACTGGGGAGATCTCCTCATTTGTCAGGTTAGCAAATCAAGGCAGGGCTGTAACCACACCATACCAGGGAGTGTCATAGGTGGGTGTCCTGGGCAGGAGTAGCTCACTTGACTTGGCGCTTAATTGGGGGTGGGGGGGCAGTTGGTTGGGGGCAGAGGGAAGGAGGGGACCTGGGAAGAAAGGAAGGTGGAAAGTATTTGCTGGGGTGGGCAGTGAGGGGAGCAGGAGGAACTGCCTGGCTCTCCTCAGAAGCTCTATGGGATCCATTCCTGAATGTATGTGGAGAGTATAGTCTCTGAGTGCTGCCCCCAGACTTCACCAGCTCAAACTGCCAGAGTAGGTGACAGGCAGCCCGGAGCAATTCCAGGAGGGAGCCACAGGCTGTAGGAGGCCTTGGAACAAGTCATCAGGAAACCAGTCATCTCTTGCCAAAGGGCCTGCCGTGTGACAGCAGGCACGCCTTCTCTAGCCCTTCAGTTGCCTGGTGACACAGTGGGCTGGGGCTGAGGATGGGTGTGCTGACAGCCCACACCTCTAACCATGGAACACAAGGACCTCAGACCTGACCAGGCCCCTGCATCTTCTCTCCTGCTCAGGATGCCCACCGCCACCACCACCCAGTGAGAAAGGGGCTGAAGCCTTGGCATGAAACTCCTCCAAGTAGCCTGGCACCTTCCCCTGCTGCCCCGGAGGTCCTGCAGCCTGCCGGAGGCCCCAGACCTCCCCGCTGTGGTGTACCTGACCCACCTGATGGGCTGAGTGCCCGCAACCGACAAAAGCGGTTTGTGCTCTCAGGCGGGCGCTGGGAAAAGACGGACCTTACCTACAGGTAGGACCTGTGGCTATGCACCTGTCACCCTCACACCTGCATGAGACACATGCTGGGGCTAGATCTCCATGGTGTCCACTGACTCCTGAGCCATCCAGGACCAACACCCTTGAAACCCAATTTAGATGCACATACAGCACCCGCTACCCTCCCCCCATGCCTTCCCATGGCAGAAGGGTAGTGCCTCTGTTAGCACATACCTGGGCATCTCAGTGACAAGCCTCTGTGTGACCTACTAAGGGCCAGGCTTTGGGACTCCATGGTGAATGAGATAGTTACAACTTGCCCTCTTGGGGAGCTGGGTGTTAACCACATCACTGTTCAGATCTAGCATCACAATTCATGATCTGTACAGGTGGAAAACAGTGGTGAGCAGGATGGGAAATAGCTCAGGTAACGTGAGGTCCCTGGGAGTGATGTTGAGGCTTACACATCCTGCTGGTAGATACTTGGCTTGGGAGAGAAGGCACATGAAGACTGGTGTCCTGTCACATGACATTGGAGCTGAGACTGCTGGGGGCCTCAGAAATGTCTTGGGGGGGCGGGGAACTGGGAACTACAAGGGGGCAGATCAAAGGGTCAAGGTCTCCCCACAGTGAGCACTACAGTCAGGTCTAGAAAGTGGGTCTTGGGGCTCCTGGTCCTTTGTTCTTCCCTCTGAATGCAGATACCTGTGTATATCTAAGGACACAAACCCACACAAAGATGCACCACATCTGAGGCTCACCTGTCCCTTGTCTCAGGTCCATGCTCCTCCACTGAGCATCCAAGGGCAACTCCTGGCCCTACAGCCATCAGGGGCTGACCCTGCCCTAAGTGAGGTCCAGGCCCCTCCTCCTACCCCCAGGATCCTTCGGTTCCCATGGCAGCTGGTGCAGGAGCAGGTGCGGCAGACGGTGGCAGAGGCCCTACGGGTGTGGAGCGAGGTGACACCACTCACCTTCACTGAGGTGCATGAGGGCCACGCCGACATCATGATTGACTTCACCAGGTGAAGTGGCAACCTGGGACCCCTCTGGAAACAGCCCCAGTTGTCAACAGCTACTGACTCTGCTCCCTCCCACCTGCAGGTACTGGCATGGGGACAACCTGCCATTTGATGGACCTGGGGGCATCTTGGCCCATGCCTTCTTCCCCAAGACCCACCGAGAAGGGGATGTCCACTTCGATTATGATGAGACCTGGACTATTGGGGACAACCAGGGTATGAACTGGGGACCAATTTTCCAGACAGGGCAACTAAACATCATAGAGAATGAAGACTTGCCAAGATTCCTGACCTGGGATCTGGAGTTTGGGTATCTTGCTGCAGGAAGCTCAGGGATTGCTGTGCTATTTCCCTTTTCCAGGTACAGACCTCCTGCAGGTGGCAGCCCATGAATTTGGCCATGTGCTTGGGCTACAGCACACCACTGCTGCTAAGGCCCTTATGTCCCCTTTCTACACCTTCCGCTACCCGCTGAGCCTCAGCCCAGATGACCGAAGGGGCATTCAGCATCTATATGGCCGGCCCCGGCTAGCCCCCACTTCTAGGCCTCCAACCCTAGGTCCCCAGGCTAGGGTGGACACCAACGAGATTGCACCAGTGGAGGTGAGGCACAGGAGGGTGGGAAGACAGGAGGAGGTGAGGCCCTGCCCCAGTTCCCTCAACCCCGCTGGCTTCTGTGGCTCCAATGTGGGCTCTTTCCCGGCCTTCTCCCCAACCTTCCCTGCCCCAGCCTCAAGCCCCACCAGATGCCTGCGAAGTTTCCTTTGATGCAGTCTCCACCATCCGTGGGGAGCTCTTCTTCTTCAAGGCGGGCTTTGTGTGGCGGCTGCGTGGGGGCCAGCTGCAGCCTGGCTACCCTGCGCTGGCCTCTCGCCACTGGCAGGGACTGCCCAGCCCCATCGATGCAGCCTTCGAGGATGCCCAGGGCCACATCTGGTTCTTCCATGGTGAGTGGAGGCTGGGGGTCATACTCAGATTTCTAGGAGCCAGGAATGTCATGGCCAAGGTTAGGGACAGACAGACAAATATGATGGGCAGATAGAGGGTACCCTGAAGCCTCAGGGCCAAGGAAGAACAAGGCTCACTTCTCAGGGGACAGCTGGGAGACTCTCAGAAGCAGTGGCTCTCAAGGGGGGAGTAGAATAGAAAGTATTACACTGTGGGCCACGCATTGGCCTCCAGCTCAGAGGTGGTAAAGTGATTCACCTAGGGTACAGCTTGGAAAAGGCAGAGCAGGGAATTTATCTAGGTCTGGCGACCTTAAAGCCTGTGCTATTAACTTTCAACTGGTAGAGAGCTGAGCCTGGAGCATTCTGGGTGGCAGGAATACAAAGGCCCAGCCAGGACCTGCTGCGGCAGGGTCCAGAGCTGAGGCCCAGTGGGTGGTGAGTAGTCAAATGCCAGGGGAAAGGGTGGGAGCTCAGGTGCCTCTCTGCTGCTTAGAATAACCTTTCCATGTGGTACTTCCTAGAGCCTGCACCACCCCAGCGTAGCCCTGCCAGCTTCAACTTCCCATGGGGTGGGGGTGCCAAGCAGGACAAGGAAACTGAGGCTAGGAAAGTCCTAGCAGTGGTGGCAACTGGGCAGGTCCACTGTGCCTGGGTGTGGCAGCTGGGCAGCTCCATTGCAGCCCCCCTTCTCCACAGGCTCTCAGTACTGGGTGTACGATGGTGAGAAGCCAGTCCTGGGCCCCGCCGCTCTCTCTGAGCTCGGCCTGCTGGGGTCACCCGTCCATGCAGCCTTGGTCTGGGGTCCTGAGAAGAACAAGATCTACTTCTTTCGAGGTGGAGACTACTGGCGCTTCCACCCCAGCACCCGCCGTGTGGACAGCCCTGTGCCCCGCCGGGCCACCGACTGGCGAGGGGTACCCTCTGAGATCGATGCCGCCTTCCAGGATGCTGATGGTGTGTTGGGGATGGGGAAGCTGGTGGAAGTGGTGTAGCAGCTGCATCTCCCACCCTGTGGTAGCTGGATATCAGCTGTTCATCATAGGTCCTTTGTCCAGCACCCTCCCCATTCATCCCCCCTCAGGCCAGGAAGTACTATACTCCCAGTTTGTAGATAAGGAGACTGAGGGCCAGAGAGGTGCAAGGACTTGCCCAGGTCCCAGTCATGGCTGATAAAATAATAACCACTGCACGCAGAGGACTGATGATGCTCCAGGCACCTAAGCTCCCTATAAGTCTTACGCAATTCTCAGATGTAGCATCTGTTATGAACCCGGTTTCCAGAAGAGCAAATAGAGATTCAGGTGTGAGGTTCCTACCTGGGCAGTCCCTGCCAAGCCACCCAGCTTCCTTCAATCTCCAAGGACTAGACTGGGGACTCACAACCCAGTGCTCTCTTCTCTGCCCCCTCCCCATTTGCTTCTGTGCTGTCCCACATTGGGACCTGATGGGAAAGTTGTTTTATGGTGGTCTTGGGCTCTGGGGCTCCATGTTGCCTGTATCACCCACCATAATTCAAGATAACCATTTGTATCTGGCTGGTGGGTGTGGGAGTAGAGTGATGTAGAGGGAGGGGTGATGAGGGGAGCAGGACTTGCTTTCCTGAGATGTAGAAATTGGGCCTCTGAGGCTCCCAACATCTGTCAAGCTGTGCGGTAGCCCAGTCCAGACTCTGGGCAGAGACTCCCCCAAGAGAAAGATTATGGAAGGGACACCCTGAAGCCTGCAGGTTTTAAGGAACTCAGCAGTGGCCAAGGCCTGCCCACACAGATCTCCTCCTGTGTCCATCTCTGGGTACAGCCTATTGGGCAGGCATGAGGCCCAGGGTCCACTCACCCTCTTCTCTCCTCAGGTTACGCCTACTTTCTGCGCGGCCACCTCTACTGGAAGTTTGACCCTGTGAAGGTGAAGGCCCTGGAGGGCTTTCCCCGCCTCGTGGGCCCTGATTTCTTTGGCTGTACAGAGCCTGCCAACACTTTTCGCTAAACACTGCCTGGATGCCCTCAGCGCACCTCACTCCTGCCAGGCCATTGATATTGCCTAGAGACCCATGGCCATCTTTGTGGCTATGGGAACCAGGCACAGGACAGAGCCTGTGTCTCCTCACAGGGTGGGGAAGGGGTGCTGCCACCATGACAAGTGCAGGGAAGACCACGCAGGTCGTGGTCACCTGCCAGCAACTATTTCAGACTAGGCAGGGAGACTTTGGCATTAAGGGTGAGGGTGGTCTTGAGCCCACTCTGCCCAACCTGTGCAGGTTGAGGTCAAACCCTGCTGCCCTTGTTCTTCATCCTTGTCCCTCAGGAAAGGACCTTAGCAGGGCTGGGGGAGCTGGAGCCCTTGCTCTATCCCTGCTGCGAGGTTCCTGCAGGGTGCTGGCACATGGATCCTAGGGCCACTTGGCCTTCTGCCCTTCCCTGAGAAGTCAGTTCTGGGTAGGTGCTTAGAACTGGCTGCCTTCCAGTTGATGATTCTGGAGATATGTTCCCAAAGATGTAGGCTAGAAGGTCCAGACTCATCTGGGGAGGGGGGTACTTCCTGCTGGAGACCCAGGGCCCTGGAGGCCCCAACATACCTCAGTCCTGTCATGGGCCAGATCCTCCCCAGCCCTCATCCCAGCACTGAGACCCTCCAAAGCCATGTAAATGTATGTACAGTATGTATAAAACCTTTTCTTTCTTTTCTTTTTTTGAGAACTGTCATTAAATATGGTCATTTTCTACCTGCCTGCCTGCGGTCTCTCTCTGATTGTGAGGCTAAGATGGGGAAAGAGCTGGGCCATTAAGGTGGGAAGCCTGACTTGGAACCTGCTGTCTTGGGAGCCAGGGTGGCAGTCCCCCTTGCCCCAAGCCTCTGGTCTTTGGGGCTGGATACAATGTTCAGGGCCCCTCCTGCTCCATTCCTCCATCTTGTCTCACTGGATACCTATACTGGCTTTATAATTGGTTCCCTGCTTCCCCCTTAGATCATCCTCCACTAAGTGGTGGTCATTTTATCTGGTCTTGCCATGCCCCAGCCCACAAACTCAAGTTTACCACAGCCGACTCTTCCTCTCAAGTGTCTCCTTTTAGGCTGAACCATATGAAATTGTCAGAAGTGGGTCGTTTTTGACCTACTGCACTGTTCGACAAGATACATAGATGCTTTGATGCTTTCATTGTCAGTCCCCCATCCAAGCTCCAAGAGGCACAGGGCAGGGGTGTCTAGTTCCACCTCAGGCTCAACTTGTTAGCGCCAAGTGCAGAGGTGAGGAAGGAATGAAGAACGTTCCCTCCCTTCCAACACTCATCTGATGCACCAGCCAAACCAAATACCACCTGGGCCTTGGAATCCTGCCAAATCTGGGAGCCTTTGCCCATGCTAACACCACCCTGTGTTGTCATTCTGCCCATTCCCACAGCTGCAGGAACAGCTGTGGGCCCAGAATTGGGATATCTGTTCCTAGGAGCCCTTTTATCTGCTCAGCTGCATTGCATTTTCCGGGTGGGGAAAATGAGGCACAGGTACTTCTGCCTCCTCCCAGCCTTCAGGCCTCACTTTGTTCCTCTTCCACTGGGCTGAGTTCCAGTCCCAACTGTGAAACTGGGAAAGCCACTGTCTGAAGGCCTCGGTTGCTATTTCCATCGGAGAAGTTTTTCTTGGTACCTCGATTTGGGAGGGATCCTGGGAGGAAGAGATACGGGTTTAGGCTCCTTTAAGGGATTCGCGGGAGCGCACCCCAGCCTTTTGTTTGGGCGGCGGCAGCGCGCGCGTCAGCGTCAACGCCCGCGCATGCGCAAGGAGGGCGGCCTGGTTGTCGTCGCTGCGGCTGCTGAGGAGCCCGGCGGGGGCGCGAGCACCCAGCCCGGACAGCCCTTCGCCTCCCTGCTTTGGCTCCCTTCGATTCGGCGCGCCCCGGCCCCGCCTCAGTCCTCCCGATCCTTCGCAACCCGGCCTTGGCTGCCTGTTCCACCGCCGCAATGATGATGATGGCGCTGAGCAAGACCTTTGGGCAGAAGCCTGTCAAGTTCCAGCTGGAGGACGACGGCGAGTTCTACATGATCGGCTCTGAGGTATCCCGCGGCGTATCCTCGCCCTCCCAGGCCCCGCGGGAGCCTCAGGGCAGATCCACGCGCTGGGAACGCGCGTCTCCGTTCACCGCGGCGGGCGGGTGTACGCGCACGCGCGGCGGGTAGTGGCCTAGCAGGGCGTGGTCGGCAGGCTCCGCCCCGCGTACCTCTGCGATTGTGGGTTTACTTAGCCATTTTGTCGTGGTCGGTACGCATCCTGCCCTAGGGCTAGGGCCGCGATTTCGCTGTGTTGGTCCAACTCCACACAGACACAAAAAAACGGGGTGTTCGGTTAGTCCCTGCGACTGTTGGTGGGGAGATGTTGGAAATCTCACTTGCACCCCTCCCTCATTGCTACATCTGGGATCCTGAAATCGCCGGTTGTACACGTGGGGCTTAGTGAGGGCTCATTTTCATTGTGGTCGTTGCCTTTGGTGGGCATGGAGGTGGTTTAGCCTTTGTTTACCAGGGAGGAAATAGGTTGGGAGGAGGATTCTTGCTTTTGGGTGGCTAAGGCCATCCTATTTCATTCTGATGAATAAGGCCCCAGTCCCTGAGCTAGATCTAGCAACAATTCAGAAGAAGTTGACACTTTGAATATCTTGGGCTAACTGAATTATTACAGGGGAAAGATCCTAAAGATCTTTAATCCTGTAGAAGTGACAGCACTTTATTGAATTAGCCCGACCACTGACTTTAGGAAAACCCTGCAACTAGTCCTTTAATAGTTGTTTGTAATAAGTATAGAAGTATAAAGTTTTTCCGGATTGCCTCACACTAGCCTGTTTTGGCCTAAAGACAGTCCCCAGATAGTGTATTTTTATTTGTTTGTTTTTTAAATTATGGATATACGATTCAGATGTGCATATATACCAAGGAGTAAAGTCTCTGTCATATAAGGAGGTAAGTGCTAATATTGGAAAACTAAATCGGTAACAAAATGTCAAAGATTGCCTTTCCCTATAGCAGTTTTCAGCATCAGATGCCAATATTTCATATCTGTTGTTACAGTTATGTTGTTTTTCTTCATAGTTGAACATAGTGTGAATGAATTAAGCCTCAAGATGGGTGGTCACACTGAGGCTTTTAGGACACTGTGATTCCTGGCTAGTTGTATCAAATTATCAGACCAATGTTATCAGCATCAGAACTTAGTATTACTATTTTCCACCAACTTTGATAAAACAAAAAGAGCAGGATGCAATAAATTTTTTGCATTATGTAAATGCTTCTCTTCAAAGATAGTTGTGCTTGGGGAAGTGAATCCAGTGCCCGTCCATCTGCCATAGCTCAGAATGGTCCTCATCGGCCTAATGCAGGATACAAATGCCAGTTGAGGAGTTTTAGGATGTGTTATTTTAGGATGTTTTTTTAAAGAAAACATTACTTGATCTAATAGGCAAGAAAAGCAATCAGGTCGGCCTTGACTTTGAGTGTATGGTACTTTTGAAAAGCAAGTTTCAATAAGGTGGAGCAAATTGAGAAGAAGCTTGCAGCCAGGTGGGAAGAAGGTCAGGAGGCCTGGTTCAGCTCTTCTCTGCCTCCCTGTCAGATTTCTCCTGTATATAATGAGATGCTTAGTCTAGATGGCCTCTGAGATCTCCGTAACACATTTTAGCTTCTAGAAAGTGAACTGCAATCTTTTCTTTCAGCCTTGTTGAGAAAGAATATTGTCCTGAGACCCAGTCAGTAGAGACTCAGATGGAAGGAGGGAGAAGAGGTTTGCTTTCTGGAGCCTGGCTTTAACAATCATCAGACCTTTGGAGGCCTGGGAAAGTTCAGGATCAGAATGCTGTCTATTAATATCCAGTAGATTCTGTGACAGCATTGGGTGGATGGCCCCCAGGTCCTTTCCCAGAGGTAGGCCAGCCATAGCATCATAACCCAGTGCCATGGAATGGTTTTGGGAAGGTATCTGCAGTTTCAGTGTGTGACACTGTTCTCCCACCATCTGCAGGCAGCTATATTCACTAAGCCAGAGTCAGAGACCTGAGAGGACTCTGGGATGTCCCCAAATCTACACCTTCATTTCAGGCAAAAGCTGGTTCAAGGAAAACACAGGAAGTCAGACTCTGGTCTCATTTGTTCTCAGGGGGCCTTGGGAAGGGTCTAGGAGTCCTGGAGCTCTGCAGGACCTGCTAGGCTATAGTGGGAACATTATTGTCAGTGTCTTTTCAAAAACCTATTGGAAACAATGTTTACCCTTGGTTGGTAAGCACACTCAAGTGGAATAACGCACAGGGGTCTATGCCTGCTGTGTGCAGTGTGAGTGACTCGCCGTGGTCACCTCACTGTTCACCAGCTCTGGTTGTTGGTCATAGGAATCTTTGATTTATGAAAAATGGAAAAACATTTTTATTTAATAAATATACTATGCTGGGTAGGTAAGTGGGAAAAGAATAGAAGTGGTCCTTTGTGGGTGACTTTCAGAGTTGCTGAACATTTGACAGATGAGTAAGAATACCCAGAAAGAGGAAGTGATTCCTGGTCATAAGTGGAGCCAGAACCTGGCACCCAGTCCACTGGTTGTCCCCTGCTATGTGATCATTTTGGAAAAGTCAAACAATGAGATTTCTTTGTAAAAACTTTAGGGCTAGATTTTTTCTTTTCATTAAGGAAGTCATACTTTTGAGTATTTGGTACAAGTAAACTGAAGCTATTGTTTGGAGAAGTAATGATTTATATAGCAATCTGGTGATTACTGATAAGTGCTCTTTTTAAACTTTCCGGAAAATTCCTTTGGTATCCCTGGTTTGAGTTTTGTTACTAAACAAAGCAGCAGGGCCATGGTGGGGGAAATTATCCTGCATCTGTTTAAAATTAAAAGACCTTTTTGGTGTTTATTACATTGTAAAAATATCAAAGTCTAGTGCTTAACATAAAAGAAAGTCAAAGAGGCCTTACATTTCTGAAAAGTGCCAGAAATCCTTAGTCCAAAATCAAAATTACCACAAACTTCTCAGTGAGCTCCAGGGGCTTCTTGGTGAGCTCTGGGCGCCTGCCTCATGAGCTTTGGTCCTGTCATCAGGATGGAGATGTTATTGCTCCTGCCTAGAGGGGCAGATGCAGGCCAGATGTGTACTGCTGTTGAACTCTTGATGTCAGCAGAATGTGTTTTTATTGCTGAAAGTCTGGTGCCTGATGGCCAACTCAGAGCCTCTTTGTCCATCACCTGATCCAGTGGAGCCTCTGTGCCAGGACCCTTCCCTTTTGCGTGGAGATGTGACCCTCATAAATGAGCCTTCTTGCTTTACTCATAGGTGGGAAACTACCTCCGTATGTTCCGAGGTTCTCTGTACAAGAGATACCCCTCACTCTGGAGGCGACTAGCCACTGTGGAAGAGAGGAAGAAAATAGTTGCATCGTCACATGGTAAAAAAACAAAACCTAACACTAAGGGTGCGTCTTCACGAGGGTTTGTAAACCTGTTTCAAAACCACTCGCTTATGTCATGAAGATAAAACGTTTTCACTCCAGTGTCTTCACTGCAGCCCTGATCCTAATGTGGCAGGGAGCTTCCTAAGGGCGGGGCACGTATGCATCTCAGGCACAAAAGTGGCTCCAGGTAGCAAGTGGTGGTCCTTCGTCAGGTATTTTCAGCAGGGCCAGAGGGTATGTGGAGGGATGGAACTGGGAAAATAGTGGGTGCTGTGAAGACATGTTGGTCTCAAAACGTTTTAGGAATGCTGTGATGCTCTGCCATCTGCCATGGGCATATTGCCATAGTCACCCTCCATACAGCCCAAGTGGCGGGTGGTGGCCCCAGCTCCCACTCCCCTCTGGGGCTTTCACTGCTTTGCTTCCCAGAGCACATCCATTCCATAGCACTTCATTCTGGCAGCCGGTGTGCTAGAGCTCATGTGCATGTCCCTGCTTGTGGTGCCTGAGGTGTGCCTGAGGTGTGCGTGGGGCTTGCTAGATGAGCCACCTGACACTAGTGATAGTAGAGACACTAGCATGCTTCAGCCATGGCAGCTCTGTGCAGGGCGAAAGGATGCTCTTGATACTCTTGGGGCTCTATCAGGAAAGTCTCATGGTCCTTTTGGGCTTGGACACAGCACAGTGTTTGGCAGGTGGTGACACTGCTTCCCACTTGGCAATGGCACCTTGTAGAGAGCTGCCTAGGGCCTGGGTGAAGACCCCCCTGAAGCCCTGTGTATGTGTGTGTGTGTGTGTGTGTGTGTGCACGCATGTGTGCGCTTTGCAGTCCTGTCCTGTCCTGTTTGGTTTTGTCTATAGGTGCTGCTGTGGTCTTGTCCACTGTCGGCAGAGTAGTGGTTCTTTTAATGCAGGAGCCGGAGCTTCTTTTTTATCTGCTGCTATAACATTTCCACTCACTTTAAAAGGTCTCCTTTTTGTCCTCCCTCCGCCCCCACAGTGGAGCATCAGTCATTAACGCAGTGAGTTCTCCGCTTTGCTTTTCCCTCTGCAAGCTTCAAATGAAGTCTCAGTGACTTTTCTGCCTTTTACTTTGGAGGTACCTCCCACGTAACTGATTTGTTTCTCCAAGAGAAGCTAAGTTGGATCTGCAAACAAGTAGTCAGCCCCTGACCAAGGTTCCCTAGAAGAGCTATCGGTCAAGTTGTCTAGAATCTGTCCTGTTTCCCAGGCAGCACATGTTGATTGGCACAGGGCCAGGAGTTCATGTTCAGTGTGAAGCAGCTCTTCCTAACTCTCTGGGCTCTTGTTTTAAAAGAAAGTATTTTTCATCTTTCATTCCATCTCTCCACTTTGCTTTGTGTTGTGGATTGCAGTGGTGTCAGACCTCTTCCCACTGGTGGTATTACTCTGGAGCCTGCCTTTTCTCCTCAGCATCCCTGTTGGCTGTGCTGCTCTGTAGCTGCTGCTGCTGCCCTGTGCACTTCCTCTGTGCCCAGAGCCAGTGCTCCTGGGACAAATTAGTCCAAGGACATCCTCAGGGAGTGTTTTCCCAGTAGGATCTCTAAATAAAGTGCTCAGTCCAGATTGCCCTTTTGGAAGAGGCGAGCATTCAGCAGTAGTAAGGTTGACACCTGCTTTTCCCACCTCTTGCATGTGAGGACTTTGATATGCTGCATCTACTGGCTGCTGCTGCCCGCTGCTCCCCCAGCAGGGTGACCGCAGCAGCATCTCTGATTACAGATCATGGATACACGACCCTGGCAACCAGTGTGACTCTCTTAAAAGCTTCAGAAGTGGAAGAGATTCTGGATGGCAATGATGAGAAGTACAAGGCCGTGTCCATCAGCACAGAGCCCCCCACCTACCTCAGGTAATGCACCCTGGCCAGGACAAGCTCTTGGGATACCATGGGTATATTTCTCATACTCCAGAACTGGTTGGGGTTAAGTCAAACTGAAATACTTTTCAACACTTTACGCACTGTGCTTACAAATCGTCTTAGCCAGGTTTTCTAAGTTTCTTCTGTATCTTTGGAATTTCTAAGAAATGTAAGTCAAGTCTTGGATTCTGGAGAGTGGTTTGGAATGCTTTGAAAGTGTGACTAATCTGACAGAAAAATTAGTGGCTCAGATAAAATCACAAAAGAAACAAACAATAGATTTGAATGTATAAATTTAGAACCTTCAAAAGAGTGTTTACAGTAAATAACAGGCAAGTGATTGGAAGTTACATTGTAGAAAGAGTCTATTAATTCAAATTTATAAGAAAAACTTGGATACCTCAGTAGATAACTAGGTAAAGGGTGCTCCACATCAGAAGTACAAGAAGTAAACAAACACAGAGAATGATGTTTGTCCTTATGTGTAATTTTTTAAATTCAAAGGAAAAAAATAGCAACATAAAAAATTTGGGAGGGTGTGACAGAAGTCCACTGACGAATGCTACAGTGGCCTATATGTGGGCATGATCTTTTGTAAAGCATTATGACATCAAACACTTGTTCTCTGGCCCATTAATTTCACCCCTGGAAATTTGTCCCAGAGAAATAATTTTAAAGACCACCCCAACAACAAAAGCCATTATATGTACAGAGATGCCCTTGGGAGCACTGTAAATAATAATGGAAAATATGGAGGCACATGAGTGTCCAGCTTTAGGAAGAGGCTGAGTGAGTGAAGGTGCACCAACTGGAATGGACTAGGATGTAACCCTGTATGTTGGAAGTAGACTGCAGCAACTGAAAACGTGGTTCACTCGTGAGACATGCAGTATATGAGGTCTGACAATTAAGTTTGAGAACTTGGCCACCATACGCTTACATTGGCAGCACTGTACAAACAACTCAGTAAGGTTTCATAACCTTGGTGTATTTGTGTCTTACAGCTGTGTTCGTGTGGATGTATGGTGGTGTCTTCTGAGCAGTGTTCATTATTGTTGTTGCATGTTTTTGTGTGCTGTTGTGAGAATGTCTGAGCTTGAATTAGAGCAATGAGCAAACATTAAGTTTCTTGTTAAACTTGGCAAGAGTGGAAGCGAAGTCAGGGACATGTTAGTCCAAGTTTATGGGGATAATGCCATGAAGGAAATCCGCAGTGTACAAATAGATTAAACGTTTTTCTAAGGGGAGAGAAAGTGTCACTGATGAAGAGAGGTCAGGTGCCCAGTAATGAGCAGAACTGACTAAAACAGTGCAAAAATTCCTTGAATTGCATGTCAAAATCGTCAGCTGATTGTGAGAAGCATAGCAGACCAAGTAAACATCGATGGAGAAACAGGAAAATCTTAACTGAAAATCTTGGCATGGAAAGGTGTGTGCAAAAATGGTCCCAAAGGAGCTCACCAATGAACAAAAGCAAAAGAGAGTCAAAGTTTCCCAAGACATTTTGGAGAGGCAAGACTGTTTTGGGCTGTGTTATCACTAGTGATGGAACGTGGGTGTACCAATACGAACCTGAAACAAAGCTTCAGAGTGCACAATGGAAGCCGGTAAATTCTCCACGACCAAAAAAGTTCTGTCCAAATCAAGAGTCAAAACAGTGTTGCTAACCTTTTTTGATATCAGAGGGATTGTTCATTATGAATTTGTACCAATTGGACAGTCAACCAAGTTTACTATTTGGAAGTGCTGAGAAGTGTGCATGAAAAAGTAAGACGAGAAACGACCTGAACTTTGTGCCAATAACTCATGGCTCTTGCATCACGACAGTGCACCAGCTTGTGTCGCACTGTCTGTAAGGGGGTTTTTAGCCAGTAAACAACTAACAGTATTGGAACACATTCCCTGCTCACCTGATCTGGACCCCAATGACTTTTTTCTTTACCCAAAGATAAAGGAAATATTGAAAGGAAGACATTTTGATGCCGTATAGGACATCAAGGGTAGTACGACGACATCTCTGATGGCCATTCCAGAAAGAGTTCCAAAATTGCTTTGAAGGGTGGACTAGGCTCTGGCATCGGTGCATAGCTTCCCAAGGGGAGTACTTTGAAGTTGACTGTAGTGATATTCAACAATGAGGTATGTAGCACTTTCCCTGGGTTGAGTTCGCAAACTTGTCAGACCTCGTATCTTTGTTTCAGTTCTCAAGAATATGTGCACTTATATGCACAAAACCCTGGAAGCCCTAAGGGGGCTGGAGTAGGTTATTGTTTCCAGTGATGTGGTTATGAAAAATAATTTCTTTTCAGATTTTCTCAACTTTACTATTAGATTGCTTATATCTACCCCTCCCACGAAAAAAGTGGCACAGATTCAACCTGGCCAGCATTACAGTTGTATGCTCTACAGATTTCTTTTTCCCGAGGGATGTGGTAAAAACATAAGATTGGCTAGACTTTCCCAGGGAAGTGGTAGGAGGAAATTAGGTACATATGGATAGGACTTTCAAGTCTGCACATGTCAGCTGGGAAACTTTTATGGGGCGATAAACACTTTCTTAATGATGGTGTCATATGAGGAACAGCTGAGGGAGGAGTAGAGTCTTGTTACCCCAGAGGTCAGAAGTACGGGAAGGGGGGTGGTAAAAGTTCGAGAGAAGCTGCTTCCCTGGGCTTTATGCTTGGGGAAAGTACCTTCCTACTGCCCAGTCAGCCTCCCTCCCCCTCACTGGGCATATCCAGCAGATGCTGGCTGCCCCCTTTTGGGCAGATGTCCTGGCAGTGGAAGAGGATTAAATTACATGACTCAGGTTCTCAGATTCTGTGTATGGCCTATATTCACACTCACTGTGTCTGTGACAACTTGCATTGTCCAATTGTGACAGCTACCAGACAGGAGGAGGGTTTGGCAGGGCAGCCCGTTCCTAGAATTGAACCAAATTGTTACTGAGTTCAGGCAGGATTTAGGAGAGGGGAAACCTCAGTGTAGATTATAGGAGGCTCAGAAAAGAGGTGGTGGGCTAAGCCTGTGGTTCCCAAGTATAGACCCAGTGCCCTGGCATCACCCATGTAAGTTGTAAAGAATCCATATTCCCAGGTCCTCCCCTGATACAGGAGTCCCTTGATCTGGGTGGGGCTAAGGAATATACCACTGAAAATTTTGTGCTCTAAGTCAGTTTGGCCAGGATTAGAAACCACTCTGATAGGCTCTAGTGGGCACCTGGGTCCTGCTATCCCAGCTCTGTGCCCTGCCCAGATGAGTTCCATGTTCTCTGTTTTCCCAGGTCTCTGATATAAGGTGAAGGCCAGTCATAAGAGCCAAATGTAGCCAAGACCTGGGTATTAGGAGACTTGATGAAGTTCTGGCCACATTTGGTGCCATGAATCCTCTCTGGCCCACCCTCAATCAAGGGGTGCTACATGACTTCAATATCAGAGGTGTAAGTGTTCCCAACTTTAGAAAAGAAAAGCATTAGCGGACCTGGGCCTGGGCAGGTCGTGAGAAAGGGAAGGGCTGCCAACTGTACCTCCCAGCCCTCCTAAGAGGGCACTGGCTAAGTAGCAGGAAATCTAGCACTTGTTACATTCTCAGTAACTATAGCAAACAGTTATTGAAGAAGACCTGCTGTAGGTGTTCATACAGGTGAATCACATTGTTGCTGCCCTCACTTTGCTCACAGTCTCACTGGGGAAGACAGCCCTGAGGATGATAAAGGAATATGCAGACAGACCATTGTGGGAACCTGAGCACCTCTGGCTGGCAAATCCAGCAAATGGAGCCTCAGTTCAAAGTATAAAATTGCTTTCGATATTTTCCTAATAGTAAAAGCAACCTGTAATTCAGAGAGAACAAGCCTTTTATGGGACATGGGATACTGAAATTACTTTGGGTGTCACTTTCTTAAAAGTGTTTACCAATACCACATTTTCTCACTGCTACTGGTCTGGAAGCCTAGAGGCCAGCAGTGTTGCTTAGGCCATCTCAGGCTGGCCTGTGTATCTAAAAATAATAGTCTGATTATGTCTCTCCCTATTTCAAACCCCTGGGGACTCCCAGCTACCTGCTGAAGACAGTTTCTCATGGAGCTTGCTGGCCCCTGGAATCGGTATTTCTGTGTCCCTCGTCTCCAACCCGAGCTGAACCTGCAACCTATTGCCTCCTCCCTGCTCCTGTCTGCTCTTCCTGAAATTTTTCCCCTCTTCTAGTCCCCTATCCCAGTGAACCCCAACAAAGTGTTTAAGGTTTCACTTCTCTGGGGGGCCTCCTCCTTGTGCCCCTCCCCTGCAGAAGGGACACTGTTTCCATGGAGCCATGCCCAGCACCTGGTTTGTTACATTATGGCTCATACACTGGGCTGGGGCTTCCTCTAGCTTGGGTTCCTCCGAGTGGATGCTGGTGGGAGCCTAAGAAGTAGATACCTGAAGAGTCTAGGGTACACAGAGGTCCCCACTGGGGCCTGGAGCCCAGCAGGGGCACAGTGGGTGTCCACTGACCACAACTTGATGCCTGGTGGGTGGTATTGGGCTCGTAAACTGAGTAGAGGGATTTCCCATGTTTTTCCAGGGAACAGAAAGCCAAGAGGAACAACCAGTGGGTGCCCACCCTACCCAACAGCTCCCACCATCTGGATGCTGTGCCGTGCTCCACGACCATCAACAGGAACCGCATGGGCCGGGACAAGAAGAGAACCTTTCCTCTTTGGTGAGCACACCTCGTTCTCTCCACTGACTCCGCCTCAGTCTTCAAACATGTTTTAGTCTCCTCTTCCTTAGAAAAAGGCTCTCCTTAGACCTCGTGTTCCTCAAAACGCTGTTCTTCCATGAAATTGTTTTCCCTCAGCTTCCAGGACGCCAGTCTCCAGCTTGATGCCTGCTTTAGTTTCACTGCTATCTCCTCATTTCCCCCGCACCTTGAGTAGAGTTCCTAGGGGTATAGTCATTGGACCTTTTCTCATGTCAGATGCCATCCATGTGACTCCTCCTGTGTTAGTTTGAGTGCTGGAACAAATCACAACAAACTGGCTTAATACAACACAAATTTATTCTCTCACAGTTTTGGAGGCCAGGAGTTTCACTGAGCCAAAATCAAGGTGTTGGCTGGGCCATACTCCCTCTGGATGCTCCAGAGGGAAGAATTTCATTTTTTTATTTTTTAAATTAAATGTATTGGGGTAACATTGGTTTCCGGGGGAGAATCTGTTTCTGCCTTTTCCAGCTTCTGGTGGCTGCTGGCATTCTTTGGCTTGTGGCCACATCACCAATCTGTCTCTGTGGTCACATCGCCTTCTCCTCTGTGTTATGTGAAATCTCCCCTGTCTTTCTCATATAAGGACACTCAGTGATGTAATTTAAGGCCCACTTGAATAATCTCTCAAGATCCTTAACTCAGGGAGTTCCCTGATGGTGTAGTGGCTTAAGGCTTCGGCGTTGGCGCTGTCAGCGCTGTGGCCTGGGTTCGATTCCCAACCATGGAGCTACCCACATACCAAAAAGCAAAAAAAAAAAAAAAGATCCTTAACTCAATCACATCTGTAAAGTAAACCCTCACCCCCTTTTTTTGCCATGTAAGGTAATGGTCACAGGTTCCAATTAGGACATAGCTATCTTTTTGTGGGGCATTTTTCAAGCTCCCACCCCCACATTCATCTCTGTATCCTGGCCTCATTACTGCCAGTATCTGCATGGCTCACCCACTTTCTTCCCTTTTCCATCTCTCTCCCTCCTTCCCTCTTCTTCCTTCCCTCCCTCCTTTTTCTTCCTATCTTTAATGGAATGTCACTTTCTCAGAGCTGCCTTCCCCCTTTAGAGTGGGTGGCCACTCCTGCCCCTTTCTTTGTTTGTGTTTCCCAGACCATTCATGTCTGGCATGCAGTGTGCTTCCTTTGGATTGTTTGTCATTCATGCCCCAATCTCTGAGAGCGATTCTCAGCCTTCTCCATATTCCTCAGATGCCCTTAGGTTTTCCCTGCTCTCCAAAATCCCCCCCTTTTCCCTCTTTGTCTCCCTAAAATCCAGATATGACCATGTAAAGCCCTTGCTCAGGGTCCTCCTAGAGCTCCTTCAGGATAGAGGCTGGATTCCACAGTCTCAAATGGAGAACTTTTGGCATCTTGACCCTATAGCTTCTTAGCATCCCTTGTGCTGCTCCCCCACCTAATCTGTACCCCACCTTCAGTGCTCTAGCTGCTGCTGCCTCAGTCTCTCCTCCATTCTCTCTGCCCATCAGCCTTTGTACAAGTATTTCCTCTTCTGGAAATTTCTTTCCCACAGCTTTCTATGAAAGTCCTGCCTGCTTTAGGGCTTAAGTCTCCCTCCCTTCAGAGTATAATTAGGTCTTAACCCACTGCCCAAATTAGCAGCTTCTTTTCCCTTTCCTGTGTGTCTGTGAAGTGTGGAGCACTGCCCCTGGGGCCCAATACCCCTGCTGGCCTCATCTCTTCTGACTCATCTCTTCTGACTTGGTTGTCAAGTCCCCATGAGAAGTAAGCTTCCCCCCGACCAGGTTTACAGTGACTCACAGGACTCCTTGATGACTTGTTGCCACTTCACTTCCAGCTTTGATGACCATGACCCAGCAGTGATCCATGAGAATGCATCCCAGCCTGAGGTGCTGGTCCCCATTCGCCTGGACATGGAGATTGATGGGCAGAAGCTGAGGGATGCGTTCACCTGGAACATGAATGGTATGTGGGGCTTTGCATAGCCTAGACTATCTACTGTGTGAATACCCCTTTCCTACCTGCTGCCCATCAGGTGGTTTCTGGATTCTGAATGTTCAGAACATTTTAGCATAGGTTTAGAGGATGTGGACTCTGGGTCCAGATCCTCCTTTTGCAACTATTTGTTGTGGTCTGGGCACAGGAGCTTCGGGTTCCTTCTCCACCTTGGACGTGGGTAGTTCAGGGGCATGGTGTGCAGGCCAGCAGTCCACAGAACTCCATGGTGACCTTGATGCTGCTGCCTGGCTCTCCACCCATCTCCTCTTCATCCTTGTCCATCCTGCTTTTTCAGATGTTGCACATGCACACTCATGCCTCTGTCATCCCCTTGACTGGGAGGACAGCTTTCACCCTCTCTATTTTATCCATCCTCACTCTTTAAGTCCTTGGTCAGATCCCAGCTCTTCCCACTCTTTGCTGGCTCCCAGAGTTCAAATGTAACTTTCTGTGCAAACGTAGAAGAGAAGGGGTAGGAGGAAATGTCCACTAGAGCATTTAGAGTTTTTACCACATCTGGGAAGGATGATTACACAGCTGTTTATTTTCTGCTTAATTTTTTCCTGAATCTTTAAGACATTTTACGGCAAACATATTATCTATATTCGGGTAAAAGGAAAAACAGTGAATATCATTTTTAAACAAATAAAAGTTTAGAGTCACCAGAATCTCACCACCCTGATAGTTTCAGTTTTGCATTTTTCCTTCTAGTCATTTCTATATGCAAACATGCTTAACATAGTTGTAATTATTGTGCCAGGTATCATTTTATTTTCCTTTACTTACTTGATAAGTATTTTCCCTGGTTTCTTTGGTCTTCATAATTGGTGCAGAATTTTCTGTTGAATTATGGTGCCCTAGATTGCTAAAACTCCCCCTGCTATTATTAATAGATGTCTCCATGATAACATACTAGCTTACAACATTTTTCTCCCAGAGGGGATTTCCTTGGGGAGGAATGTTTGTGGTTGTTGATAGGTAGTGGCCTTGAGCTTTCTGGAAGGGTTAGGCTACTGCTTCCTTTGGTCATCCCCTCGCAGTTGGCATGCCGGGCCTGAGTCCAAGGTCCCTCTGCCCAGCCCTGGGAACAGGGCCTAAAAGCTGAAGTGCCTATCTTCCAGGGCCCACAGGCTAGCTGGTGAGAGAGGATGTTGGCAGAGGGATGATGTGGCCAAGGAGTGATGTGGGTGAGGGGAGATATCAGTGAGAAGTTCCAGGAGGTTGTAATGAGTGTAGACAGATGCAGGTGTGGTGCACTTGTCATGTCCCAGCACGGAGACAGGATAGCTCACAGGTGCCAGGCCACCACTAGTGTTGGACATCACCTGTCATACTATCGCTTGTTATCTCAACTGGCCTGTGTTACAGTTATTGTTAATTCATCTCTCTCCCTCTCTGTTTCTACCCGTTAAGGTTGGGACTTTGTTTTTTATTGCTGTTTTTCTTAGAGCACTTGACGAGTAGCATAGAATCTGGCCAAACATAGGAACTTTGTTCATACTGAATCAGTACACGTATTGTCTTGTTACTTTTCTTTCACCGACACATAGATAGCTCCTACTATTTATTTATACCTTCACCCTGTTTCAAAAGGGATATAAGGCAGCTTATATAAGGATGTTTGGTGTAACAAAGAATAAAGCAAATGAAAAGGGAATAGTTAGGGAAAACTGGATAAAGGGGAAAAATGAAACTAGGAGGTATGAAATGAAACCAGTACTCTGGTTCATACTTAAAATTCAGTATCCTTTGCTGAAGATGGGCATGACTCTCACCCTCTTAGAACCAGGCAGAGAAAGACATGGTGATAAGTTCTACAGTTCTCAGTGTGGTCAAGGTTAGCAGCAGCCGGTAGCTCAGAAGAAGCAGAATCACACTTAAATACTTAAATCCGAGAACCTCTTCCTACAGCCCTCCTGAAGAGGACATAGTATAGTATGGTGAAGACCAGCATCTGCCTATGAACTCCACCATGGGTTGGTTATTCCAGGCTGCTCTTCATAGTCGTCATGTAACATACCATATCCCACCAAGTATAATTTAATACAGACACTTGAGGACTAAAATAGTGTTGTTCTGTGAACTCTTCCTCAGCCCAGAGTAGTATTTAATGTGTCTTAAGAGCTGTGATTCTTGGGAGTTCTCTGGTGGTGTAGTGGCTAGGCTTCAGCGCTCTCAACGCTGCGGCCTGGGTTCGATTCAGCCAGGGAATCACCCACATTAAAAAAAAAAAGGAAAAAAAAATTAAAAAAAAAAAAGAAAAAAGAAAAGGAGCTGTGATTCTTAACTGTTAGTTAGGGGGCCACAGCCCTGGCTTGGTAGTTGAAAGAACATATTCAGAATTGCTCTTGATTTGCTGTCCTTTTAAGTCATATTTAGTAAGTTACTAATTTAAGTTTTACATAATCTTAAAGGCGGGCATGAGACCTACTATTACCCACAAATTAAAAAGGTAAATTTTTAAAAATGCTGTGGACAGTGTACTGATAGGGTACTTAGCGTGAGCTCTTTAGCTTCCTGCCGCAACCTTCAAAATAAACTACACTTGCTTGCTATATGAGTTATTGAACATTGAACATAGACTGGCTGAGTGTCCGGGGTCTATCCTGATTGTGCTATTAGGACAGCTAGTCTCTTAGTCCTTCTTCTGGGCTAGTGAGGAAGTAGTGCAGTTGGTTGTCACTAAGCAGAACTGGTTCTTCATGGTGGAATCATACTCTGTGCTCATGAGGGAAATTCACTCCTGGTTTTCTCTTGTCTGTGGCTCATCCCAGAGTGGTGCATGGTCATTAAGGGTCAGGTTACAAGAACAGGGCCGAACTGAAAGAAAACATTTGGCCACACAGTACTTTCCTGTAGTCTGGCCACTCATATTTCCTGTGAGATCACACCTGGTGTGGTTATGATTCTAGGATCCAGGATCCAGACACACTTCCATGTTTGTCACCTTGCTGAGTGTGTGTGCTGCTTACAGTCAGAAACTGAGGGAAGGTCTGTAAATAGCCACAAGCAGCCTGATGTATCGGGGAGATTTTTCTACTGGTGAGGAAGTGGTGGATAGACGTGCATCTGCTCAATTCTCCAGGGGGACACTGGCCTCAAAGTGGCTTATCTGGAAGGAACCTGTGTTCGTTTGCTAGGACTGCCATAACGAAGTCCCACATACCGAGAGCTTAAACAACAGAAATTTACTTCCTCCCAGTTCTGGAGGCCGGAAGTCCGAGATCAGGGTGTTGACAACATTTGTTTCCTCTGAGGTCTCTCTCCGTGGTGTGCAGATGGCTGTCTGATACCTGTGTCTTCACAGGGGCTGCCCTGGTTGCCTGGGTCAGAAGAGGAGAGGAGAGTGGACATCAGCTCTAAAGTTCCTTTGCTTCTCCTCCCCCCAAGCATCCCATTGGTTAGAACTAATTGAGTGGTGTGGTTCTATGCCCCATAGTGAACAGAACCTGGTATGGGGAAACACTTAGGGCTTGACCACCCCTAGGCATGTGGAGGAGGATGTGTTTGTGAAATGATGGCCAGAAGTGGGTTATTTATTCTTTGTTTCCTATCCCACCCTCAGTTCCCCTGTCATCCTTATCTTCATTCAAGAGGTTTGGCAGGGGAGGAAGGTGTCAGCAGAGGTCAGGACCAAATGCAGTGAGATTCGGCCCTGCAGTCAGTGATCCCTGCCCTCTTCTGATTTCAGAGAAGCTCATGACCCCTGAGATGTTTTCGGAAATCCTCTGTGATGACTTGGATTTGAACCCACTGACATTTGTACCAGCCATAGCCTCTGCCATCAGACAGCAGATTGAGTCCTATCCCACGGACAGCATCCTAGAGGATCAGTCAGATCAACGTGTCATTATCAAGGTAGGTAGCTCCTCTTTGTGTGCTGGGGCCTTCCTTGTCCTGGTGGGTCGTGGGGCATTGAAGGTGCATGAAGTCCTCGCCTCGATGGAAACCTGTCTTGGGGTCTATGCTGTGGCACAGGGCTCCTGGAAAGCTATCTTTCAGACAGCATGTGCTCTGCTTACTACCTTAGGAAGAGCAGGGCTGACTTCTCTGAGTAAGGTATCACATTCTAAGGAGATGAAGCCAGTTAATGGGTAGAGTGAGGAAGCCCGCAGTAAAATGAGCATACTGCCACATTCTTCCTGTAGGCTAGCTGGGCTAAGCACACACCGTACTTTCTCAGTAACCCACTGCAATCCTGGGGTAGATGCTTCCCTCCCTGCTGTGCTCCAGTTGAAAAAATGGGCACATGGGAACGTGAGGCCACCTGCTCCAAACTGCCCAGCTTAGAAATGGTAGAGCTGGGATTAGGGTCCTTGTCTGTCTGCTGTAGAACCTGCTTGGTATGGTGTCTGATGGTGATTTTTGTTTGCCCTTCCCTGTTGGTTAGTAACAGGAGGGTATCTTTTCATGTACTTATTGGTTATTTGTCCATCTTCTTTTGAGAAATGTCTGTTTAAGTCCTTTGCCCATTTTTGAATCAGGTTTTTGTTATGTTGTCATTGAGTTTTACAAGTTCTCTATATTTTCTGGATATCAGTTCCCTATCAGGTAATATGATTTGCAAATATTTTCTCCCATTCTGTGGGTTGTCTTTTTGTTTTGTTGATGGTGTTCTTTGATAAACCTAAGTTTTCAATTTTGATGAAGTCCAGGTTTTCTATGGCTGCCTGTGCCATAGGCGTTATATTCAAGAAATCATTGCCAAATCCATTGTTTTAAAGCGTTTCATCTGTGTTTTTTTTCTAATAGTTTTATAGTTTTAGCTCTTACATTTATGTCTTTCATTCATTTTGAGTTAATATTTGACATATGGTATTAGGTAAGTGTCCAACTTTATTCTTTTGCTTGTGGATATCCTGTTTTTCCCAGCACCGTTTATTGAAAAGATTCTCTTTTCTCCTATGTAATGGTCTTGGCGCCCTTGTTGAAAATCATTTGACTCTATATGTGAGGGTTTATGTTTAAGCTCTCTGTTCCATTGGTTTATATGTCCGTCTCTATATTAGTACCACAGTTGTGATTACTATAGCTTTGAAGTAAGTTTTGAAGTCAGGGAGTATGAGTCTTCGAACTTCGTTCCTTTTCAAGATTGTTTTGGCTGTTTATAGAGTTCCTTAGATTTCATATGAATTTTAAGATGGATTTTTTCTATTTTGCAAAAACATTGTTGGGATTTTGATATGGATTACATTGAATTTGTAGATCACTTTGGGTGGTCTTGACATCTTAACAATATTAAGTGTTCCAGTCCATAAAAATATGATGTCTTTTCATTTATTTATACCTACTTTAATTTCTTATAGCCTTGTTTTGTAGTTTTCATTGTAGAAATCTTTCACCTCTTTGGTTAAGCTTATTTCTAAGTATTCTATTCCTTTTGACGCTATTGAAGATGGAATTACTTTCTTAATTTCCTTTTTAGATTGTTCCTTGTTAGTGTATAGAAATGTTGCTGATTTTTGTGTGTTGACTTTTTATTCTACTTTGCTGAATTTATTTATTCTAACAGTTTTTTAATTTGAATCTTTAGGGATTTCTACATATAAGATCATAACATCTGTGAACAGATAACTTTTTTCTTTCCAATTTGGGTGCCTTTTCTTTTTCTTGCCTAATTGCTCTGTCTAGAATTTCCAGTACAGTACTATGTTGAATAGAAATTGTGAGAGCAGCCATTCTTGTCTAGTTCCTGATCTTAGAAGAAAAGCTTTTAGTCTTTCATTATTGAGTATAATATTGACTGGCTTTTTCATATATGGATTTTATTATGTTGAAGTAGTTTCCTTCTATTCCTAATTTGTTGAGTGTTTTTTATCAACACCATGAAAGGGTGTTGAATTTTGCCAAATTCTCTTTCAACATCAATTGAGATGCTCATGTGGTTTTGTCTTTTGCTCTGTTAATGTGTATTCCCATCAATTGGCTTTTGTATTGAATTGTCCTTGCATTGCAGGAATAAATCCCACTTGGCAGTGGTGTATAATCTTTTTAATGTGCTGCTGAATTCAGTTTGCTCATATTTTGTTGAGGATTACTGCATCAGTGTTCATAAGAAATGTCAGGAGTTCCCTGGTGGTGTAGTGGCTTAAGGCTTTGGCGCTGGCGCTGTCAACACTGCGGCCTGGGTTTGATTCCCAGTCAGGGAGCTACCCACATACTACAAAAAAAAAAAAAAAGAAATATCAGTCTATAGTTTTCTGTTCTTGTAGTGTCTGACTCTGGTAGTAGGACAGTGCATTATTAAGTGTTGCCTCCTCTTCAGTTGTTTGGCAGAATTTGAGAGAGATTGGTGTTAATTATTATTTAAATGTTTGGTACATTCACCAATGAAACCATTAGGTCCAAGGCTTTGTGAAAGTCTCCTTACTAATTAATTACTTTTGAGAGAAATATGAATTTGTTTTTCTTAGCCTGTTTCAGTTTCACATTATGGACAACTAGCAGAAAAAGGTCATGATTGAGGAAGAAGGGGGAGAATTGGGAGAGAAGTGGAGGAATGTTTGGTGTAACCTTGGGAGCCTCACTATGTGCAGCCTGTTACCTCTGGAACATGACCCTGAGGACTCTGTTCTTTGCTGCACCTTTGTCCTGCAACTTTAGTAAGGACATGGCCTTATGGGGTTAGCCACATCTAACCACAGGGTTCTAGGTGGCCAGAGTCAGCCCCATACAGGATCCTCATAAGTCTGACCAGTTGGCTTCCATGATACATTACTCAGTATTAAGTGCCTTTTGTTTTTTTTTTTTTGGTTATCCCAACGGGGCTTGTGGGCAGCCATACAGAAAGTTGTCAGGCAATTCAAACTGCCTGGGACTGCCACCTGTCCCCCTGACTAGAGGCTTTCTTAATGATTGGACACCTGTCAGCTGTGGGACCTCTTCAGTTCCTCTAACCCACCTATATAATCTGTACCATGGGACGACATTGATTTGTAGGCTGTTGGGAGACTGTTCCCAGCTTGGGTTTCCTGCCTGGCTCAATGGCATGAGAGCTTGCTTGCTCTGGGGTCAGACATAGCTTTTCCAGGGAAGCCCGGCTGCTGAGGGACAGTGCTGTGTGTATTAGGCCAGAGGCCTTTTGGGCACTGTGACCTAGGTGTAGGGGTCAGTGTCCCGTCTTGTAGGTGAGGAAACAGAAGGTCACACCCAGTGTTTCCTATGTGTAACTGGGACTTCTAAAGAGCTGGGTGCTTCTATAAGTATGTTCTTCTTCTGATTCCTGGGCATTCTGGAAGACAGGAATCTTTGGAGCAATGGCACCTGAATGTCTCTCCTCATAAAGCAGCACCTTAGCTTGGAGCAGCCACTTACAGCTGTTCTCAATGACTGGGACATGTTTGATGCATTTCTGTGGGCTCCCTACTGCTTCACATTCTTTTGGGTCCCAGAATGCTGAAGTGGTTCACTGAGCATGCGGGGGAGGGGCAGTTCTTCTGATTCCATTCTGCAAACCCAAGGTGTTTGCCCAATGTAGGTGTGGCATGGAGACAGGAAAGAACTGGGGGCTTGGCTTACAGGGCCCAGAGGTACAGGACTTTGTGACCAGATTCGGAATGGAGTGGAACACCAGTTCTTTCTGAAGGCAGGGAGAAATCCCTGTGAGGGCTAGCCCTGAGCAGTGGCCAGTTTACTACCTGTCCTGATCCTTGTCTTAAAAGCCAAGCTGAGCACCCAAGGACAGTGGGGTGAATGAGCAAGTACATGGTAACCTGCTTACATGGCAGAGTACTGGACAGCATTGAGGGATAGTTCCAGTCTCACATAGCCATGGAATAAGTCTTGTGGACATGACGCCCAGTGAACACAGCTGGACCCCAAAGAGTGCTTCCTGTGTGATTCAGCGATGCCCACTTTCAGAGTAGGCACAGTTGGGGTGGTAGTCTCTGGGGACAGGCATAGGTGGGGTGCTTCTGTGGTACAGGCTCTGTCTTGGTCTGGATGCTGTAAACGCAGGGCCTGGACTCTTTCCTGGCTGTAGGCTGCATGTTAGCAGCTATTGCTGGGAGTGTGGTAGAAGAGCCAGACATGGGCCTTTGCCTCCCTCTCGGGCTTTGCTGTACCTTATGGGCTGGTAAAGGTGGGGTGTGCATCTCTTGAGCACATTAACAAGATGGTTTCTGAGTGATGCATACTCTATAAAGAGACAGAGTAAGGGGTTAGACGGTGACTCAGGTGAGCGCTCAGGGACAGTGTCTGATGTGTGACAGTTGAGCTGAGCCCTTCCTGACTGGTATAGTCACATTAAGATGAAGATCAGCAGGAATGAAGGGCAGAGAAGAAGGCACTGTCCAAGTTGAGAAGCAAGGGGACAGGAATGGGGTGAGATGGAACTCAGGAGCCCTGGGACTACTTTTAGGTTTTCCCTCAAGGGTGATTGTGCTGGGCCCTGAACCAGAATCCCTTTTGGCCACCCTAGTTGGTTTGTGGGGTCAGCCCTGTTTTGTGGGTGGTGAACTGCAGCCAGAAGGACAAGGGCCAGCCTTGGTTCTCAGTGAGTAAGTCGTGGGCAGGGTCCAGCCCGGCCTGGGAGCTCCAGGGTAAGCTGTTCTACCTCCTCGGAGCCCCTGGGTTGCGCATGTTCTGATTGCTCTAACTTGAGTTCTTTGATTCTGGCCCCAGCTGAACATCCATGTGGGGAACATCTCCCTGGTGGACCAGTTCGAGTGGGACATGTCAGAGAAGGAGAACTCACCAGAGAAGTTTGCCCTGAAGCTGTGCTCGGAGCTGGGGCTGGGAGGGGAATTTGTCACCACCATCGCCTACAGCATTCGGGGACAGTTGAGCTGGCATCAGAAGACCTACGCCTTCAGGTAGGATCATGGATGAATTCCTCCCTCATTCCTTTGCAAACCCATTTTGGGAAGACTTCTCCCTATGTGTAGTGATGTCTCTGGGACTTTCTGGAGCCTTGCAGTATTGTCTGGCTGCAGGCAGCCTTGTTCTTCTTACCTCTTGTGGCCCGGCAGCAGGGTTCCCCATTTCCCATCACGGTGGGGCTGGCCATGCTGCACGATCCTGCTGTCAGCATCCCCTCGTAGCACTCACACCCCTCTGCCCTCCTGTCACTAAACTTTTATCCAGACTGTGCCTCTGTCCGGGTCACTCACCCCAGGATTCTTCATCTGATGGACTTGTGTTCAGTCTCAAACAAGGGCTACTTCATATAACCCTCCCTGGCTCGTGGGAGTCAGGGAGTCCTCTAGCAGCTGGTTTTTACTGTTGTTCAGTCAAAGACCAGTTGGTGAGCACCCATAGCTAGATCCCATACTGGGTGCCATGGAAGATAAAGCACTGAGTTCAGGCTGCCTCCAAAGGTGGAATTGCAAACAGAACATTCTGTTCCAATATCCTGTATACAGGAGTGAGGGATGGGCCAGGGGTCAGGGGCTCTTTGATAGACAGACGTGGACTTCCTGTTGGTGGCTCCACAGTGCAAAGCACAGGCCTAGCAGGAGGTAGGACTCAGCTAGTGTTAACTGAGTAGTGGCGCTCATCTGCCTCAAGACTGTTCTGTCATTGCTAACCCTGTTTCCTGAGCTGCTCTTCCACATTTGGATGGTGTTCGTGTGTGTGTGTGGGGGGGGAGGGTGCTAAGTATTCCTGCATCAAAACAGGATGTTAGGATTTATTCTGCTCATGAAACTGTCATCGTCTACATGTGGTGGTCATTACTTAGGGACTGAAGCTTAAAATGGTGCATGAGGAGCAAGTATGAGGTCTTTTTTTCAAGGGCATAACAATTACTGGGGCTCATGAGTATGTTTGTGTCTCAGCTGATTCTCTCAGAATTCCCAAGAGACAGCTTTCTTATGGCTTCCCGTAAATCTGACCAAGAGAGAAGGAATGACTGTACACCCGCAGGGCTTGAGGTTCTGAGCCTAGAAGACTGCTAAGCCCCGTGAGGGTCTGTGCTCCTGGTATCCAGGCTAAGATGGCACATCTGTCACTTCCTGTAACCCTCCAGTAGCCCTGCCAACCAGGTGGTCTTGCTTCATATACAGGTCCAGGCCCAGAGAGGGGAGGGGAGGCGATATCTGGCCCATGTCTCCTACTTCCTGTGAGAGTCTTGCTCACAGTATGTCAGAATGTGTCTGTTCACTGCACTGGAGCCAAGGCTGATGGGCCTGAGACCAGTCTGGGGTGGCCTTGCTTCCCGGAGCTGACCCTGAGGTCATAAGAGGCAGTCATGTTGTGTAGGTCTTAGGAGTGACATCGACACCAAGTACCTAATTGCCCAGATGCCAATTGAGTTAGAACCCATGTTGTGACTGGCAGATGCCAGGGTGGGGGTGTCATGCTGTTCTCAGCAACAAAGACTCTGAGGGTGTCAACAAATGTGGCACCATCCCTCCTGCTCTGACCACCAGGTGACCTGAGCCATCTGCCTAAATCCCTAGTCAAGCCTTGGATGTCTCCAATGTGCCAAGTAGCTCCAGAGCAGGCCTTCTTGGGAGTCCCTGGTGGTGGCAAGTCAGGATTTACAGATGGATCATCCCTTCCTTATCTCAGCAGCCAGTTAATGAATTGCAGTTGTGTGGATGGAGAATGTCACAGACCTCTGTCCTGCCGCAGTCTCTAGTGCTGAGTATGCAGGTTTCATATCCTTGGGATTGAAGGCAGGGGACAAGGGGGAGCACACATTCCATCCACAGCAGCCTGGGCCAGCTAGGCAGGAGGGATGCAGCCTGCCTGGGGATCTGAGGTGTCCCAAGAGCTTCTTTTGGCATCAGGAGAGCTGCTTGTGTTTTCGCAGCTGACCAGGCCTCGTGAGCTCTTTACGCTGACCCGGCCTGTTGTGTGTGCTCGTCTGATCCAGGCAGGAGAGTGCTCTGGGGAGAGCTGGCAAGGACAGGAAGGAAAGTCTTGGGTCAGAGCTAGCTTGTCACCCAAGGGACAGAACTGTAGTGACCCAGGGGTCGGGAGGTGGGGGTGGGGGTCCTGACCTTCTTCCCTCACACCAAGCCCAGGGCCTGACTGTGGTGCCCTTTTCAGTGATTGCATCGAGTCACGTCCATGATGCAGCAGGGCAAGCTTCTGGTCACAGGACAAGCTGCTGGTCACAGGACATGTGTGAGCAGGGGCAAGATGCCCATAGTCCAAGGAACCAGGGCAGAGAACAGGCTGTTTCCCTTCAGCAAATTGGGACAGGCAGGCCTGACGTGAGTGATCACGGGGGAGCATGGGCATGTGACACACTGATTGGGGGCCTCAAGCTTCTAGAGGACAGAGCTGAGCCAGAGCAACATATAGATGTCCTAGAGCCCATGGCATGGGGACAGAGATAGTGATAGGTAAGGGAAAAGGCTCCACCGGGGAGGGGGACTAAGAACTGGGCTGAGCAGAATGTGTGAGGGCATCAGACATTCACTGAGACATGTGAGCTGCTACCTATGAGGAGAATTGCATCTAGCACAGTTAACGGTAACCTCTTCCAGCCTGTTCCTGTGCCCCAGGCTGGGGACACAGAGATGAAATAGTGCCTGAACACTGGAGACTTGTATGTGTGGCCACTGAAGGCACCAGAGGCTGCGGGCACAGGGAGGGAGGTAGTGGGTAGGGGGTGTGGAACCTGGGGTGAAGTGCCTAGAGTGGCGTGCTAGCCAGGAAGAAGCTGGAACAGGCAAAGAATCAAGGGACCCAGGGAGTTCCCTGGTGGTGTAGTGGCTAGGCTTCGGCGCTCTCAGTGCTGTGGCCTGGGTTCGATTCCCAGCCAGGGAACTACCCCTGCCCGCCCCCCCCCCCCCCCCCCCCCCCAAAAAAAAAAAAAAAAAAGAGAATCGGACCTGGTAAGTGGGCCTGATGGGGGACAGAGAGGCAGTGTTACTTGTGCAACATCAAGGTTGGGAGACACCCAGGTTACTTAGGACTGGTTGACCAAGAACCACTGAGGTTATTCCTGAAACTCTACCCACCTGCCCTGGCAGCAAGATTTGTTCGTTTGTTTGTTTTGTAATAGATTTACTGAGTTATCATTCTCTTACCATACATTTCACCCACCTAGTGTGTAAGATTCAGTGGTTTTTAGTATATTCGCAGTGTGCAGCCATCACAGTCAGTTATAGAACATTTTTATCACCCCAGAAGGAAGCACCATACCCTTCAGCAGTCACTCCTCTATCCTCCCCTCCTCAAGTCTCCTGGCCCTGAATAACCACTAATCTATACTTTCTATCTACATAGTTGCCTGTTCTGGACACTTAATATCAATAGAATCATACAGTATTTAGTAGTTCCCCCTTATTCACAGGCAGTACATTCCAAGACTCCCAGTGGATGCCTGAAACCACAGATAGTACCAAACCCTATATACTCATATACTATGTTTTTCCTATATATACATACCTTTTCACTTAAAGGAAGCTTTTATGGCTTCTCTTCAGTATATCCAAACTGCCAGTATCACTGCTGCACTTTGAGGACATTATTAAGTAAAATAAGGTTACTTGGACACAAACACTGTGATGCTCTGGCAGTTGGTCTTATCACCAAGATGGCCACCAAGATCACAAAGTAACTAACAGGCTGGAGACCCTGGACAAAGGTATGATTCATGTCCCTGACAGGATGGATAGGGATCGTGTAGGATTTCATCATGCTACTCAGAATAGTGTTGCAATTTAAACTGATTGTTACTTCTGGAATTTTCCATTTAATATTTTAAGACCATGGTTGACTGCAGGTGCCTGAAACTATGGAAAGCAAAACTGTGGATAAGTGGGGGACAACTGTGTGGTCTTTTGTGGCTGGCTTCTAAGCATGTTTTTAAAGTTCATCTGTGGTAACTTGTATCAGAACTTCATTCCTTTTTGTGCTTTAATAGTTCCATCATATTGATATATCACATTTTATTGATCCAGTCATTTGTTATTGGATATTTGGGTTGTTTTCATATTTTGGCTAAGAATAGTGGTGTTCTGGATCATTCATGTGCAAGATTTTGTTTGAATACCTATTTTCCATTCTCTTTGGTGTGTACTAGGAGTGGAATTGCTGGGCCATGTGGTAACTATGTTTAGCATTTTGAGGAACTGCCAGACTGCTTAAAAGACAAGCTTAAAAGCCAAATAGTTGCACCATTTTACTTTCCCACCAGCAGTGTGGTTCCACTTACTCCATTGCCTCACCAATGTTTATTTGACTTTTTGATCCTAGACATCCTAGTGGAGGTCAAGTGGCGTCTCATTGTGGTTTTAACTTGCATTGCCCTAATGACTAATGATACTGAATATCTTTTTATGTGCTTTTGGCCACTTCTGTACAAGGTCTGACAGTTAAGTTTGGAAACTTAACCTGAAGAAGTGCTACAAACCTCATTGCTGAATATCACTACAGTCACCTTTAAAGTCCTCCCCTTGTGAAGCTATGCACCAACACTAGTGCCTAATCCACCCTTCAAAGCAACTTTGGAACTTTCTTGAGTGGCCGTCAGAGCTGTCGTCGTACTACTCTTGACGTCCTAAATGTCATAAAAATGTCGTCCTTTCAATATTTTCTTTACCTTTGAGTAAACAGAAAAGTCATTGGGGGCCAGATGAGGTAAATAGAGAAGGTGTTCCAGTACAGTTATTTGTTTACTGGCTATAAACTCCCTCACAGACAGTGCAGTGTGAGCTGGTGCATTGTTGTGATGCAAGAGCCATGAGTTGTTGGTAAAAAGTTTTAAGTCATTTTCGTCTTTTTCATGTGGTCTTTTCAGCACTTCCAAATAGTAAACTTGGTTGACTGTCCAGTTGGTACAAATTCATAATGAACAATTTCTCTGGTATCAAAGAAGGTTAGCAAGCTCACATGGGCCCAGAGACACTTTTAGAAGTAACACCATAATGGCTGCCCAAGGAGAACCCCAGGTCCAGTTCAAATTTATATTGGTTGGTGATGGTGGGACTGGAAAAACTGCGTTTGTAAAGTGTCATCTTACTGGTAAATTTGAGAAGTATGTAGCTACCTTGGGTGCTGAGGTCCATCCCCTTGTGTTCCATACCAACAGAGGACCTATTAAGTTCAATGTATGGGATATAGCTGGTCAGGAGAAATTTGGTGGGCTGAGAGATGGCTATTACATCCAAGCCCAGTGTGCCATTATAATGGGGTTTTTTTTTTTTTTGGTTGTTTTTTGTTGTTCTTGTTTTGTGGGTAGTTCCCTGGCTGAGAACCATTATAACGTTTGATGCAACTTTGAGAGTTACTTACAAGAATGTGCACAGAGATCTGGTACGAGTATTTGAGAACATCCCCATTGTCTTGTGTGGCAACAAAGTGGATATTAAGGACAGGAAAATTAAGGCAAAATCAATTGTCTTCCACCAAAAGAAGAATCTTCAGTACTGTGACATTTCTGCCAAAAGTAACTACAACTTTGAAAAGCCCTTCCTCTGACTTGCTAGAAAACTTATCAGAGGAGACCCTAACTTGGAGTTTGTTGCCATGCCTGCTCTTGCTCCACCAGAGGTCGTCATGGACCTGGCTTTGGCAGCACAGTATGAGCATGACCTAGAGGTTGCTCAGACAACTGCTGTCCTAGACGAGAATTGATGACCTGTGAGGAGCGAAGCTGAAGCCCAGCATCAGAAGTCTAGTTTTATAGTTTTATAGTGATGTCAGTAGTGCAGCATGTTTGCCACTTTATACATAGCTGGGCAGAACACGCGCTTAATCTCTGGGATGCTGAAAGCCATGGATGGGCTTCCGAGTGAGTGGGCGTTAAAAAGTACCCTCATTTTTTTTGGACCTCAGCATACTTAGCTGTTTGAAACGCAGTTGTTTCTTTATTGAGTTTCAAATACAAGATGGCTATACTCATATCGCAATACTGGGTGGTAAAATCTTGTGTGTTACTGTAATTCCCATCCCTTTTGTTTAAACTCAGAATAAAGTTGTATTCAAATATCTTTTTTAAAAAAATGGGTAGCAGCATTGTTTTGACTCTTGATTTGTAGCGACAGAACTTTTTTGGTCTTGGAGAATTGGCTGACTTCCATTGTACACTTTGATGCTTTGTTTCAGGGCTGTATTGGTACACCCATGTTTCATCACCAGTGATAACACGGCCCAAAACTCCGTCTTGCCTCTCCAAAGGTCTTGGCAAACTTCGACTCTCCTTTGCTTTTGTTCATTGGCGAGCTCCTTCGGGATCATTTTTTCACACACCTTTCTCATGCCAAGATTTTCAATTAAGATTTTCCTGTTTCTTTACCAGTGTTTACTTCATCTGCTATGCTTCTCACAGTCAGCTGATGATTTAAAAAAAAAAAAATTTGTTTTAGAGGTGAAACAAAGAGAGAGTTTATTGAAGAGAAAGTACACTCCAAAGAGGTAGGAGTGGGCTCGAGCAGGAGAATGGCTCAAGGGCCAGCTGATGATTTTTGACACATGATTTGAGGACTTTTTGCAATGATTTAGTCAGTTCTCCTTGTTACTAGCTGATCTCTCTTCATCAGTAATGCTTTCTCTCCCCTCGGAAAAACATTTAATCCATTTGTACACTGCCGTTTTCTTCATGGCATTATCTCTGTAAACTTGGACCAACATCTCCCTGATTTCACTTCCACTCTTGCCAAGTTTAACAAGAAATTTAATGTTTGTCCCTTGCTCTAATTCAAGCTCACATTCTTGTGATGGCACACAAAATCACACAACAGTAATAATGAACGCCACGCAGCGAGACAGCGCCACATAATGACACGAACACAGCTGTGAGACACAGATGTACCAAGGTTATGACACCTTACCGAGTTGTTTGTGCAGTGCTGCCAACGTAAGCGCAGGGTGGCAAGTTTGTGAACTTAATTGTCAGACTTTGTTATCTTTGGAAAAAATGACTATTCAAGTCCTTTGTCTGTTTTTAAACTGTGTGTGTGTGTGTGTGTGTGTGTGTGTGTGTGTTTAAGTTTTAAGAGTTCTTTATAT
This sequence comes from Lyroderma lyra, assembly GCA_004026885.1. Taxonomy (NCBI): domain Eukaryota; kingdom Metazoa; phylum Chordata; class Mammalia; order Chiroptera; family Megadermatidae; genus Lyroderma; species Lyroderma lyra. The sequence goes on along the minus strand of PVJL010007404.1, from coordinate 14,293 downwards.
ATCCTAGATAAAGTCCCTTATCAGATACATGATTTGTAAATATTTTCTCTCATTTTGTGGGTTGCCTTTTTACTTTTTGTGACAGTGCCCTTTAAAGTACAAAAGTTTGAAATTTTGATGAAGCCTAGTTTATCTGTTTTTCCTTTTTTGTTTGTGCTTTTAGTGTATTACCTAACAAACCATTGCCTAATCCAAGGTCTTCTTGTCCCAGCACCATTTGTTGGAAAGACTGCTCTTTCCTCATTGAATGGACTTGGCACCCTCGTCAAAAGTCAGTTGATCTTGAATAGGAGGGCGATATCAAATTTTGCCTGCTCCTTCTCCCAGTTGAGTGACTATGGGCAGGTTGTTTTTCTCAGATGGTCTGTTGTATCATGTGCGGTCATAAAAATGAGATCACATTGAAAATGAACCTCAAGATACTCTACAAGCATCAGTCCCAGGTCTTCTTTCCACCTCCCTTCCTTGGTTCTGGGTCCCCACCTCTACTGGGGGTGGTAAGAGCCTTGAGGCCTGTGAATCAGAATCCCATGGAGGGTGGGAAGTGGGGTGGGTCTCTGCCTGTCTCTCCCCCCAAACCAGAGTCAGGCGTGCTGGCTTTAGCCCATTCTTGGTTTGAGCAGTTCTTATTTTAGAACAAACCCACAGGAGTGGAATCTTCCCAGAGTCAAGGGGAGATAAACAAAAGGGCCTCCAGGACCCACTAACCAGATCTTGTTTAAATTAAAAGGAAAACATGTTTTCTTTCCTTCAATGTGGGCTTGGTGCCTTTTATGTCTGCCCTCCTGAGGAAGGCTATTGGGAGCCCTTGACATGAGGAATGATGTTTGGGTCTGTGGTTGGGTGGTTCCTGGATTGTCAACCAACCATACTGGCTGGAGAACAGCTGTTAGAAGTTGCTTAGTAGGGGTCCGCCCTAGGGTAACCAGAGGGTGGGGGACAGTGCTGCTCAGTCACTGACCTCTGAGTCACCAGCATGAACTCAGGCTTCTGGGCCTTGTTTGCATGGACCCCAATGGGTCAAGTTTTAGCAGCAGAAGGTGAGCCCCACTTCTGCAGTAGAGCCAGGACGGCTCTGGGCTGTGGTACCAGCTTCAGCCTGAACCCTAGGCTTTGTTCTGTGTGTTCATGGTATCTTGAGACCCCAGCACAGGGAGGTGGGAACAGGCCATTGTCTGCCCCATGCTGGCTGGCATTATTTGGAATGGGCTCTGCAGTTAGGCCTGGGTGGACCCTCTCCCTAGCTAGCCACTCACGTGAACTTGGGTACAGGCTTCAGGGAGGCTGTGTGAGAAGGCCCCTGGCTCCTCGGAAGCTTACTCAGTGGATATATGCTGGCTGCTTTAATAACAGTAATCCTCTGAAAATCCCTCAGGCAATAATACTGTTTCTACTTTCCAGATAAGATGTCAAAACCAAGGCTGCTCCACTGGGGGCCTATGGTATTTTATTCCATCAATATCCTCCAGGCGCCTCCACTGGGCTCTGCCTGCCCTCACTCCTGTCAGAGCCGATGGTGCTTTGCAGGGCTCCAGGTTGCAGTGGTTCGACTCCTGATGGGCTGTAGGAGAGTAGGGCAGGCCTTCAGTAGGGCTGAACCTTGGGAGAGAGGTGCAGCCACCTGGCTGGAAGAGAGAGAAAAGGGCCTGGGGAGGCTGGCATGGTAACATTGTGAAAGGGTGGGAGAGGATCGTGGTTGGGGTCATGCTCTAAGTCTTGTCTGTCAGGCTGGGGATTTAGGCTGTCTGCCTTGAAGGCAGCCCTCCTGGCAGTTGTGGCCACTGTGCCTCTTTAGGCTTCTGTCCCTCAGACTTGGAATCCAAGGCCCAGAGAGTTAGCAGCTCAGCTTTGCCCTCACCCCCCTGGTGCTCCTCCCCACTCCTAGCCCTCACCCCCTACCCCCATGCCTTCATAGCCTTTGCCCAGGCTGATTTCCCCCGCCCCTCACCTTGTATCTATTAATAGTTGTCAAGAGGATGCACAGATGGCTCTTGGGGTGAGGGACCCTAGGGCAGAGTGGTGGGGAACATGTGTTTGGGGCCCAGTGGGCTAAGGGCAAGTGTGAGGAACATTCAGGAGCAGGCCAGCCTAGCCGCCTTCAGTGAGGGGGCATCTAGGACTCTTGGATGACCCCTTCCTTTTGCTCTCTTTTCACCCTCTGTCTGCTTCCTCAATCAGTGGGTCCTGGCTCTGGTCCCTGAGCAGGGCAGGCAGCCCTCCCCTCCCTCCAACCCCAATGAAAACAGCTGCCCAGCCGCAGTGTCCTGTTGAGGGAACCTTCTTCACAGCAAATGCCCCTATTCAGTCTCTCAGACCCAGAGATGCTGAGGCAGCAACAAAGGACTTCCTGCTTTGAAGAGAAGCCTGGCGTCAAGTGGGCAATGATGTGGCCAGGGGAGGTCCTGGTGTCCCTGGGCACCTTTGCCTTGAGGCTCAGGTGACAGTGACATCCTCTGCTGCTCCTGTCAGGAGTGTGGCTCTGAGGAGCAGATGGGCTCAGTAGGGAGGGGTTGGAGGAGGAAGCAGGAAAGGTCTGGGCTTTCCCGCCATGCCCTGGCTCCAGCCTTCCATCTGCTGGTGGGCAAGGGGTAGACAGTGGTTTCTGGGTCCTTTCCAGCTGCCGCTCTGAACTAGCACTTTTTTTCCTTGTCCCCAACCCAGTGAGAACCCCCTGCCCACGGTGGAGATTGCCATTCGGAACACAGGCGATGCTGACCAGTGGTGCCCACTGCTGGAGACCCTGACAGATGCCGAGATGGAGAAGAAGATCCGTGACCAGGATAGGAACACAAGGTACCCTCCCCACCCCCATGCCCGGGCCTCTGAAGCTGGTTCTGCCCACTGGCATTGTCTTCCAGGAATGTGCAGAACCAAAGACAGACGCCGGGGTGATGAGTCCCAATGTAACTCCCAAGGTGCAGGTTTCAAACTCTGCAGGGCACAAAAGTAAACCATCATATTGGGTCTGAATATAGTCCAGACCCAGGTTTCAGGACCCCTGGAGAGGTGGGCAGGGCCTGAGCAGGTCAGCTCACAGGTCGGGGGAGGAGAGGGGCTGGGGATTCCACCTTCCATGTTCTGTCTCTGTCTGCATTCCCCTGGTTGCCCAAGAGAGCCCCAAGGGATGTCAGCTGCCCAAGGCTGGGAGCTGGCCCCGGGTCACCACCCTCTCCCCTCCTGCAGGCGTATGAGGCGTCTCGCCAACACTGCCCCGGCCTGGTAACCAGCCCATCATCGCTTGGCTCCCACGGAGCGTTCAGAAGACCAGCCTGCCTCTCCTTCATCTTCTGGCAAGGAGCGAGGCAAGGGGGCAGCCCAGGGCGGACCGTCCTGAGGAGCACAGGCAGGGAGGCCTTCCAGGTTGCCCTCCTCTGGGCACACATTCCGTTTGCTGAGACCCAGGCCCCACCATCCCAGTCTCTGGTCAGGAAGAGGCCTCGTTTTGGGTTGTGTTTTGTTTTTGTATAGGAGCCCCAGGAAGGGCTAGCAACACTTTTTAAATAAAAGGCAATAGGTCATGTTCCATTTTTTTCAAAGTGGTAGCATAAAAATAAGAATGGGGGAGAGCAGGGAGTGGGGTCTCCTGGGGGTGGTGTGTGGCCAAGGCTGGCGGGCTGGACCTCTCACCCTACCCGCCTCAGATCCCCAGTTGGGCAGGTGGGTATTGATGTGGCTCCAGCGCTCCACCCTCAGCTTCCCCAGCGCCTGAGTCAGAGCATAATCTTGGCTTTTCCTCAGGCCTTCTTTCCCCACTACCACCTGTGCTCAGATGTCCTTGCAGAGTGGGAGAAGTGACAGGTATGGTCAAGAGGTTCAGAGGACAGGGCCCACTTGTTTTTCATGGCAGTCCCACCCCATCCCACCCCCTGTGCTTGACCTTGTGAAGCAGCTGTGGGCTTTCCTGCTACCCCTGGGCTCTGCTGCATCCAGGTGATCAGGCTGTCCAAGCCAGGAGCATCGCTTCTCTGGAGTTCCTTGGAAAGGCCCCATCCTATGCAGACACTGCGTCACCAGCCTGGGTGCTTGTGCCCCTCTATTCCAGCTCCAGCAGGTGTGCAATGCTCTAGTCACACCTCCCAGTAACAGGTGGACTGGGGCCCATCTCTACCTCTGGCTAGTGCCATGGCCCAGGCTACCTCCTCCCTTCCAGGCTGGTGGTGAGGAAGGACATGTGTGGAGCAGCGTGCGTGGCCCAGTGCTGGCTTGGGGTGGGTTGTATGTAGAGGAAGAGGCACAGCCCTGTGGGCCTCTTCTTGGCTCTGCCTCTGATAAGCATGTCATTCCCTCTGCATCCTCACCTCATCTGTTAATGTGGAAGTGTCCCCTCTCTGCAGAAGGGATGTGGGATCCATGAGTGCACGTATGGGTCTTGCTAAGCCAAGTACTGCTTAGTAAACTGGCACACAGCTGCACTTATTGAAGATAATGGTCCCACACCCCCAGCACAGAGCTGGTGCCACCTTCAGTGGCTGGTAGGTCCTTTCCCAGGGTTGAGGGTCATGGAGCTTTGCCCCATGGGAATGTGGCTATGGTCCAGTGGCACCTGGCTCCTAGCCGGAGTAGGGTTGTAGGGTGAGATTGGCCTTGAAATCTGGGCTGTGGGTCCTATGAGCACGTCCTATCTCAGGGGGTTCGTACTCAGGCTCCTACCTTTCATCCAGGAGTGAAACTTGCTGGAGTAAGGGGCCAACTGGGCTTCATTGGAAGGCTATCACAAAGAAGATTCTAGACCCAGGCCCAATTGGCCTTGGAAGCAAGTGGGCTCCATTAACAAGGTATTTTCTTGGTCTGTGGGACAGGAGATAGCCCTGGGCCTCGACAACTAGTGGGTTGGAGGGAACCCTGTGTGCTTCAACCCTGCTGAGTTAGCCGACCCACCTACCTGGGAGAGGCCTGGAGAATGGCCTGTGCACCAGGCCTAGGGCTGGGCCCTCACCGCTAGCTCCCACTGCTCCAGGGCAAGTTGCTGCTCCACAGATTTTGCTACAAAATTAAGATCAACTCTTTAACGATTAATATTTTTGTCCTCCATGAATGTGACAACCCCTGTGCTATATTGATCATCCAGGGATAAACCATAATAGGAAGGCTGGCCAGGCCATCATCTGCCCATTTTACAGAAGAGAAAAGTGAGCTGTGGGGTTGGATAAAGCTCCCATGGTCTTCAGCAAAAAAAGGCAGGAATAGGACTTTCCAGAAATCTCCACCTCACCCAGTGCAGGACTCTGCTAAGGTGAAAAATTAAGACTTTGGGGTCACAGAAGGGGCAGAGGATCCAGTCCTAGCTCTCTGCACCTGACCCCTCACCCTGAGGGGCCTTGGCCTGTCTGTAGTTGCTCAACTAGAAAATGAGGGAAAGGTCCACTTGTTGGTTGCTGGTGAGTAACAGGAGGGGCTGAGTGAGGCATCAGTCTGAGGTTACCACAGGTAGGAGCCCCTGTAGACCAGGCTTGGCGCAACTGGGGACAGCCTGCTGCCAGTCCCTGACACGAAGATCTGGCTAGCTCCCTCACTGACGCAGGGAGCAGAGGCCCAGCACAGGTGGTATGGATTTGCCCAAGTCTTCATTGAGGCACTGGAGGCACTGGGATGAGAACTGCAGGTCTGCCGTCTGTGAACTCAAAGCTCTGGTGGGCAAGTTGGGCAGGTTCTTGACCCTCTCTGGGCCTCTCATCCTACCAACTTAAAATTGGTCTGAGAGGACAGTCCAGGCCTAGTGGGAATAGAGCTGTACCTGGGTCAGCATCACCCCCACAGCAGAGTTTGGACAGGGTGGACCAGGCTTGGTGGCCCTACCTAATAAGGCCAGCAGCACTGCCCAGCATGGAAAGGTATGGCCGGATGAGGCAGAGGAGAGCCACTTCTGTGGACAAAGACACTGCAAGTCATTCTGTTTATTTAGGAGGGCTCTGGGCATGTGCCCAGCCTCCAGGACAGATTGTTCTGCTACAAGCAGGGGTTAGGGGTGGAATGGAGGCTTCCTGGAAATCAAGGAAACAAGCCTCCGGAGCTGGCCCTGTGTTTGGATGGGTTCACTGCTGCAGGGGTTCTGGCTGCTCCTCAGGGAGAGGCAGGTAATTGGTGTCCTCTTCTGGAGCATCCAATAGTGACTTCCTGTTGGGAGGGACCCATGCTGAACTGAGGTCAGCATGGTTCCCCCAGGGAGTTGGGAGCTGTCTGAGGAAGAAAAGGGTAGGATTGTCATCTCCAGCACTCACAGGAAGCTGGGGGTCAGCAGCAGCCTCTTGCCTCCAGGCTGGTTGGGAAAGACATCCTCCAGGAAGTAATAGAGGTGGCCCACGGCGATCCCTGTGAGAGAGCTGCAGACTGCTGAGGTCCCCCTCCCTCCACGGTCCAGAGCCCAGGGCCGCTATTGCCTGCTCCAGGCCTCCATGTTGCAGCCCTGGAGGCCCAGCCAGGTCCATAGAAACCTCAGGTCTCAAAGCATGAGTATCGACTGTTCTGCACAGACTACCAGCCCAGGAAAAGGCTGAGGATGGCCCTGGCAGACCATCTTAGTGGACCCAGTCAGTGGTGGGCAGGACTGGAGGAGAGGGCCTGAGAACATCAGAGGAGCGGGAACCATAGCTGGAACGTTAACCCACCCATCCCCACCCTGGTCAGGACCCACACAAGCATCAGCAAGTGAGGCATGAAGATGTGAAGCCTGTAGGCTGTCTGGCTTGTTCAAGGGGCTGGAAGAACAGATGCTGGGAGGGCATGAAGAGGGATTGGGTAGGGCGCAGATGAGAGGTCCAATGCTAGTGGGAGGGAGGGCTCTGGCAGAGCAGCCAACTGGGGTGGCCGTCCCATGGCCCTTCAGGTACCAGACAGCCTGCTTAGGTTGGGCTGGATGGACAGGCAGGCTCACCCAGCAGGTCCACGAGGATCGAGTTGCCCAGCAACAGCGAGAAGCCCATGAGTGCCCAGGGCAGGAATGGTGCCTGGAAGGTGAGGAGGCCGAAGAAGTTGACCCTCACCTGAGGGCTGCGTCGGCTCCATATGTACACCAGCATGGCTGTGAGGGCCTGGCCCAGAAAGAATAGGCTGCCCAGGAGCCCCAGAAGCTGGACCAGAGTCAAGGTGCTGGGAGGCCCTCTCCTGGTGCAGGCTTCAGCCCCTGCCCAAGGCTCCTCTGACTTCCTAAATCCCTACAGTCCTCCCACTGGTCTCTCTCCCCTCAATGCCCCTATGTGCCCTTCCTCCATCAAGGTGTGCCCTTACAATCCAAGGCCACAATGGTGGCCTTCAGGCCCACGTGAATAATCTGCCCGGCCTCTCCACCTCACCTCAGCCTCTCGCTGTTGCCCGTCCTTGCCCCAGTTTCTCCTGCTGCTGGCGTTAAGGGCTCACAGCCTCCAGGCACCCTAACTGGATCTCTGCGCATCACCCTGTGGTATTTTTCGGACGGCCCTGAAGATCTAGCCGTGGTGCCTGGAGTTGAGCACATGAATACTCAATACGTCCTAAGCTGCAGTGAACGGCTGTCGCTCCCGGGCCTGGGCGCTCATGTGGGGCCTAGGGCCAACACATGCTGGACCAAGAAGCGCTGCGGCCTGAAGTTCTGGAGTCCGCGAAGGATACGGTCATAAGGACGCCCCCGAAGAGAAACATGAAGACGAAGTCGGCCGTGCGGCCGCGGAAGGAGCCCTCCTCCAGCATGCGGCAGTAGCGGAACCTGAGGCGTCAGTATAGGAAGTGCCACCCGGCGGGACATCAGTTTTCCTGCACCCGGCCACCTCAGCCCGCAGGCCCGCACCCTCCCCGCCTGGGTCCGTGGGACGCAGGATACACGAAGAGCATGTTGAAGAAGAAGCTGAATCCCAGGGGCCCAAAGAAAAGGAAGTTGGTGATGAGCCTCCAGACCTGAGAGAGGCGGGCAGTGAGGCGCGGGGCGGGCGGAGCTGGGACGTCAGATGTAAGAGCGGGGCGACCTCACCTGCAACTTCCGGAACACAAGATGTGGGTTGAAGTAGAGCTGGAAGGGGCTGAGTAGCTCCAGCTGCTGCGGAACCAGGGGCGCGTCAGGGGCTGCGGTCCCGTACAGCCGTAACCATGGCAACCTCCCCACCATCGTGACGGTCCACCCGCCCGGTCAACTCACCACAGCGGCGGTTGTGAGAACGCAGGCCGCGGTGTAAGCCCGCGTCACCACCGGCACCTGCAGAAACTCGGCCGCCAGCCCGTGCCACGCCATTGAAATTTCTGCCGCACGCGTGTTCCGAACACCTGTTCGCTCTTTAAGGCGCCTCCAAGCTCCGCCTTCTCGCCTTCGGCCAATCCACATCGGATATGCAGTGAGCCCAGCTCAGGGGTGGGGACCTTGGGCTGGTAAACCAATAGGAAGAAGAAGGGAAGCCAGGGGCGGGACAAGAACGTAAGCGGTTGAAACTTGGGGCCAATGAGCAGCCCCCACGGTTGAGCACGCGGCGGTTGTTATGATGGCTGTGGTGGCGGCGCGGGAGAATGTGCAACCAATGAACTGGTCGCTTCGCGACAAGGTACTGGAGGACCAACAGCAGGGACCCACGGGACCACTTATGGGGCCGGGCTAAGATTGCTGGTTAGTGTAGAAAAGGCAGGATCCAGGCACAGCGAGACTGGAAGGGGCGGGGACATAGGGCGGGGACATGGGGCGTGGGCGGGGTGGGACTCACAGTCTGGCCGTGCGGTTCTATATGGCTGGCCCGCGACCTGAGCCCGCCCTTCTCCCCGTCCCCAGAGACTAGGTGAGGTACTACCTCAGCTACAGCAAAGGAGGCGCTCAGCAGCATGTCCAAATACCCCTGCACGTTTAAGGCCCTGCTGGAACATGTCAGCTCCTGTGGGCAGTCCTCCTGGGGGCCTGCTGGAGGAGGGGCTGGGCTGAGGACTTGAAGACCCTGTAGGATGCGAGGGTGCCGAGGTGGGTCAGAGCAAGTGGATGGGCTGGAGAGGCCTTCATTATTTTGGTGCGAAAGGGAAACTCCATTAATTCATTCTAATGAAGAAAGTCAACCATTTATGGAGTACCTCTGTGTGCTGGGCACCGTTCTGGATCCTGTTTATATAGCAGCCAACATTCCCTATGGTGTAGCTGAGGAGATGGGCAGTCATAGGTCCGTGCTAATATGAGATAGTGTTCACAGGACAGTGCGCTGACAGAAATAACACCTACGTTGGGGGTCAAGGATCAGGTAGTGGTCCCTGTGCTAGGATGACATGATCTGGGAAGCATTTTTGAAGATGTGATACTTGATTATCACTTTTAAAAGATCCCTGTGGCTACTATGAGGACAGTAGACTGCTAGAGGAATCAGTGAGCGGGGGGAGGCTGGACAGGACATTGGTGGCTTGGACAGAGTGGATTCTGGAGGGCAAAGAAGGGTGGGATGTGGGTTTACTGGCAGACTGGACAGAGCTGTGAGAGAGACATCAAGGATGACTTCAAGGCCTGAACCACAGAGTGGATGGGAGGCAGAGGCCTTTTCCGAGATGGAGCATGCTTGGCGAAGAGGCAGGCAGATAGAGTCCTGTTCTGGCCTCATTGAGTTTGGGGCATCTGTGTGACAGCTGCCTGGAAAAATCCAAGTGTGGTGTTGAGGGGAGAAGTCAGGCAAGTCATTTAAATGTGGGTGTCAGTCATGGGTAGGTCAATGGCATTTGGCCTTGGGCCTTTGTGAGATGTCCAAGGGGCAAGGCTTAACTGAAAAAAGAAGAGGCCAGGCCTTGAAAGCTTGACCTTCATTAGTCAGAGAGAGAAGGCAGACCCAGCTGGAGGGCATGGGGGTGGGGGTGGGGGTGAGTAGGAGCCTGGCCAGGAAACATGGCCTGGGATGGGACTGTGGGATGCAGCCATGCCAAGGTTCCTGGTGGGCAGGATAACAGCAGGCAGAAGTAAAGGAAAGTGTCCAGATGGACATGTCCTTACAAATGTGGGAGCTCAGCCTTAAATGTAAGTGTGGAAGATGAGGGGAGGGGTGCTTAGGACAGGGCCCCGAGATCCCCCAGGACACTGGAAGGGGACAACCAGCTGAGAAAATTATCTCAGGTAAATCCCAAGAGAATGAGGGACCCAGAAGGGGAGGGAATGGAAAGTCTGGGAGCACTGAAGGGGGATGTGCATTGAGTTCAGGAGACGTGGTACAACAGGAGTTGGACCACGGTGCTGAGAGATTGGGTAGGGGGAACAGGCTGAGGGAGCCCTCCTCAGCCAGCCTCCATTTTCCAGTGAAGCAGGCCAAGGTCACGTTAAAGGTGGGCTGAGCAGAGCAGATGCCATCCACGTGGAGGCTTAGCAGCAGGGCAGGGATCCAGGGCCTCAGATGCCAGAGCGGGCACCTGCCTATCATGATGGAGCCAGAGAGGAAGGTTGGGTTTCTTGTCTTCTGGGGAAGGGGAGGTATTCCTGCCTCCAGGCACTTAGCAGGTGCTGGCTGGCCCTCCACTCAGGGTCAGGCCAGGGCTAATGGGAAGTACTGTCATTGTTGACAGAGGCATCTGTCTCCCCTTCTATTGTAAATAAGGCAGGCACCTCATTTGAGGGGGTAGAACAGCACATTCCTGGGAGTTTGGGAGCCCAGGGTGGGGGCAGCCAGCTAAGCCGGACATGCAAGAAAGCAGAGGTTGGGTTCTACTGTAGATTCTCCCTTCTCAGAGCCCTGGGCTATCCTCAGATGTGAAAACTGAGGACTAGTAGGAGGCAGAACAGGGCCTGAGGTTCAGCGCAGGCTTTTCCTGTCTAGTCTCAGGCCTTGGATAGGCCATGTTGGAGACTATAGGTCTACTTCTCCTCTGACCCTCGGGCACCTTCAGACATATATGGAAAGACACCCTGGGCACCACACATTCCCAGGGGCCTAAAGACGCAGGCAGGCAGTGTGCTGGATGCTAAGTCTATTTAGCTGTCTGTCCTAAGCTCTGCTGGCTGGGCCCACCTTCTCTCTCCCATGCTGAGGGCTGTAGCAGAAGGAGGAGCTGTGTTCCCTTGGCATGGTGACAATGGGCCCTGGTTCCAAGCCACCTCTCTGGCCTTGCGACCCTGCCTGCTGCTGCAGAGCAAGGAGCCCTGGGATCTCCAGGTCTGGAGATACCCAAAGGACCCCCAAACCCCTGTGTAGACTCTCCCAGTGCCTACAGGCAGGGTAGTACCCCCTGAGTGCCCACCAAGCCTGCCTTTACTCACTGGCCTCACACACTAGGAGAGACCCTCACCGACCTATGACAAGCCAGAAACCTGGGGTCACCCCTGCCCCCACATCACTAGTCCCACATCGAAGCTGATGTTCCCATGGAACCCTCCAGTCCTTTCTCTTCCCTCCAACATACCTCACAGCCGCCGCCACCTCTTATTCAGGCCCCAGCCTTTTGCTTCTTGGACTATCCCAGATCTCATTCATTCATTTTCCTCCCTACTAGCCTAGATGTTCTGTTAAAAGAAGTGAGGAAGGAGGGTGGTAGAGATGCCCCGTGCTTCTAGAAGCCCTCCCTGAAGGGCCCAGAGCTCACCTGTCTTCTGTTCGGTCCCCACGCACATACCATATTTGCCAGCTGTAACGCACTCCTGTGTACAATGCACACCCACATTTTTGGCCCAAACGTTCAGGGGAAAAAATCTTTCATTTTAATTTTTTTAATTCAAATTTGATTTGTTTGTATTTAGGTACTTTTTTGTATTATAAAGGAATTTTAGTATTTATTTTTTAACATATTTTGGTACAAGAAATTTTATGTAACACTTTTAACTCATAAGCATAAATAAAAATTAAAAACATTTATATAGATACAGAATTAGTACTACCCATGTATAATGTATATCCTTATTTTCCCCCCACAAATTTGGGCAAAAAGGTGTGCTTTATACCTGGCAAAATATGGTCATTTTAACGTATATTTTATTCCAAAGGCAATGCATGCCTATGGTAAGAAATTGGAAGAATCAGCAACAAGGTGAGTGTTTTTGTGAGCACGCCCGAGGCAGCTGTGTTTGCCTTTTGACAACACATGATGCCCCTTGTCGGCCCTGAGCATCCTTGTTGGGGGCCTTTCCCCAGGGGTGTGAGCTCAGTGCCCACCCCTGTCCAGCACATGGACCCCCCCACACCGCAGTGGGTAGGCCTCCACCGCAGCTCCAGCCAGCCCCTCCCAAGAGCAGCTGTGTCCCTGTTGGGCCTTCCTGTCTGGGTCATGGAGTATTTTTAGCACTGAATCCGGAACCCACTTGCAGCAGCTGCTCATGGCCAGGGGACAAGAATAACAAACCGTCCAGGTGGGCTGCGTCGGGCCTGGGCCGCAGAGGGAGCGGCCCGGGCCTGGCCCTCCGAGCCCAGCAGCAGGAGCAGGCTTCTGGCCAGTCTCTGGATGAGGTGGGCAGCGGGGAGCAATGCAAGGCAGAGGCTGAGTAGGCATTAGACCCAACAGGGACATAGCCTGTGCAAAGGTCCTGAGGTGGAATGGAGGGACGGAGGGAAGGGAGGGGCAGGGAGGAGGAGCTGCATGGGGTGTAAGGCTGGAGAGGGCTGGGGCCATGCCAGTGAGGGGCGTGCAGGCTGTGGTCTCTCTCCTAAGGGCAGCAGGGAGCCCCAGAAGTGTTTTCAGAATGGTGGTGAGGTTAGGATCAGATGGCGGCTCTTTGGAAAAAGAAAGGGACAAGAGTATAAGCCGGGGTCAGAGCGGAGGAGGATGGCAGTGGCCTGCAGGGGCAGGATGTGACAGAGGGGGAGTGAATGGGTCAAGGAGGTGGAAGCCACAGACCTTACTGAGTACTTGGCAGAGGGCTGAGACATTGGAGAGGGCCAGGTTTGGGGTGCTATGGGGATATGATTACCTCAGGGAAGCCCTCCCTGGCCACCCCAGCCCAGTCCTCCCGGCTCCTTGCCCTCTGTGGCTCTTGTCACTCCCACAGAAGCTCTGCAACAAGTTCTCTCTGTCCCTGGTGTCTGCTGCAGTGCTGGGCATGGGCAGGCCTCAGACCTGGACTCCTGCGCCGGATGTGCAACCTTAGGCTGGCAGTGGGGTCTGGCCACCCGACTCCTCTCCGGCCGCAGTGTCCCTGTCTGTGAAATGAGCTGGTTGGAAGAGCCATCTGTAGAGTTTTCCTCCAGCTCCAAGGCTATTTTCTGGTGTACAGTGGGGAAGTCAAGATTTCTGTGTCAGTCATAGCTGGCCTCTCCCCACCCCACTCCCAAGGCCAGTCCCTGCTGTGAACAAGTGAAGGCCTAGGGAAGGACTCTTTCCTAGCCTGTGTCCTTGCCTGCCTCCTCCTGATCTGGCTCTCACATGCCTGTGGTCAGGAAACATCCACAGAAGCCTGAAGGGCATGGGAGGGAGGCAGTGGGGCCCTGCTCCCCCAGGAGCTCTTCCTCTGGCTAGGAAGACTTGGACTCTCCCACTAAGCAGGGAGGGGAGCTTGACTGCTAAGCGGTCTAAGGACAAAAGTCTGAGAGGCTGTGAGGCAGGAGGGCTCTTGACAAAGGCAGTGGTGGAATAGAAAGAGGAGAGGGCATGCTAGGCAGGGAGAATGGCTTGAGTAAAGATGCAGAGGCAGGAATGAACCCATGTTTGATGGTGAGGAAGGGCCATGTGGAGTGGGGCTTTTCAGAGCCCAGATTGGCGCCATTCCCTGCGGTGATAACAGCTGCTCAGTGACCTCCCACCAGACTCTGTACCATGACTTTTACTAACCTCACTTAAGCCTCACCACCACCTTGCAAGATAGGTTACTATTACAAATGATGAAACTGGCTCAGAGAGGTTAAGTAACATACTGAAGGACACACAGCTAAAGAGGTACCAAGATACCAGTGTGCCAGTCCTGGCTTTGCCACCGTGAGGGGGTGATGGAAGGGGCCAGTGGGGATGTGTAAGCTGCCTCCACCCCATTGTTAGGGCCCAGAGGGGATTCCCCACAGAGGGTAAGGGTCCTCATCTGCCTGAGCTCATGGATGGTGTCACCAACCAACGAGTACCATGCAGCCTCAGACCCTTTTCCAGCTGTGGTTTGAAAGCAAAACTCTGCCATCTCTGGGCTTCTGGAGTCTCTGACATGAGACTCTGCTCCCTTGATGCTTCCCTGTTGAGCAGCTTGGACATGTGGCTCCCTGCCTGGATCTCAGTTTCCCTGTCCCTTACCCTTGATGGCTGAACGAGATGGCTCCTGCCCAGCCCCAAGCCTGTGCTCTCATGAATGCCAGCACCTGCCCCCTAACTCCCACTTCCTGTTGTGGCTCCTGCCGAAACGTCAAAGCCACCTCAGCCTGCCTCCAGCGCCCCAGAGTGTCTGGTGGGCCTCCCCCTTCTCCACCACAGCTATTTT